>VDFB02094375.1:0-58506 GCA_007258455.2 Sequoia sempervirens
AAGCTTGAGAAACAAGGATTCTTGGGATGAGATCAAAATAGAAATGGAGAAATTTTTTGCTGAGAAAGGTATTTCTTTTGAACAATTTTTAGTAGAAATTATGGCATTGCACCAATAG
The DNA here is from genome assembly GCA_007258455.2 of Sequoia sempervirens. NCBI lineage: Eukaryota > Viridiplantae > Streptophyta > Pinopsida > Cupressales > Cupressaceae > Sequoia > Sequoia sempervirens. The sequence continues at coordinate 119 of VDFB02094375.1, forward strand.
CTAGAAGTAGAGAAGAAAATCAGGAGGTACAATAATTTTTATGAAAAAAGTGGTCTGCAATATAATAGAGTAAAAATGCTAGAATCTCTAGATAAGGATGTTAGAGAAAAAAATTAGACACGATAAATTTTTTTTGTCTTTTGGTCTATGAGGAAGGAGCTAGGTGAACCAAAAAATAGTGTAAGGATTGGAGAGATGGAAGAAGATTATGAGTTTAGCAATTTGTGGAATATAGAGCATCCCAATGAATGTGAAGAAACTAATGATGAATGTGATGATGATATGGAAGAACAAAGTGTACAATATGCAAGCAAAGTGCAATCTAGTTTAAGTGAGACCAGAAGATAAAAATATACTTCAGGAGTAGCCATAGCCAAAAAAATGGGCTATGAAGGTGGTGGTTTGGGGTCCCAAGGATAAGGCATTTGTATGACAATAGATGTAGACCATAGAAAACCTATTGATAAGTGAGGCCTTGGTGTTGATAAAATAGTTGAAGGAAATTCAAGTACAGCCGAAACAATTCATTTTGTTACAACTTCAAATTCTAATCCTCATGGTCAAATACAATCACAACTAGGACATGCCCATGGTGGAGAAAATAGTGCAACTGACACTCCCACCGATGGTGATAGTATGGGAAGTAATACTAGTAGTGGTCACAATGTGCTACAACAACAAATTACACACAAGAAGCCAACAATACAAGATACTACACAAACACCTAGTGATCTTGAGGCATACTGAAGAGAGCAAGAATTATGATAGGCTCAAGTCCAATTACCAGTACCAGTACCACTACCTTAATTTCTAGTTCCACCCCAAAGGAGTTATTTCTAGGCACTCATCTAGTTGGTGTGGCTACAACAACAACTGCAAGTACTCCTTTTCCATTCAAGCATTCCATTATTTTTGCATCCCCAGGTTTTGATTACAATGATGAGTTTAAAAAGAAATCAAAATTATATAAAAAAGAAAGGAAGCAACTGATAGAGAGTTTGTCTACTATAACTTCAAATCCTACAACAACCAGGGTATTACCCACATTTGAACCAAATAAAAAAATCATGGACTACATGTTTATTATTCCCACAGTTCAAAATAAACCAAAAAATTAGATGGATTGCTCTGAATTTCAGGTGAGTAGTTTTTCATTGGATTTTTCTGGATACAAAAATTCTGACAAAATTAGTGTATCAAAGAAGAACAATGAATTGGTGTACACATAATTGCTAGAGAGAGAGAGAGAGAGAGAGAGAGAAAGGTTGTAGATTCAAATAGAAAATTTATAGGTAGACCTAGAAGATGAGAAAGCAAAGAGGAAAGCAACAGATAACAAGAGCAACAAATTAGAAAAAAGAATAAAAAAATCTACCTCTATATCTACAAGCAAAGAGGAGAAACAAATAGAGGTGGAATTGAATGAATTGAATCAAAGGTTAGATGAGAGCAAAAATAAATATGATGAGGAAAAATCCACTTCAAAAAAATTAAAACAAAACCTGACAAAAGCAAATCAACGGGGAGAACAAAAATTGGAGGAAAAGAGAAAAAAAGTGAAAGATTAACAAAAGAGTTGAGGGAAGCAAAAAAAAAGTAAACTCTTGCCAAAATAAGTTAACTGCATTTTGTAGAGAAATAATGAGGCATATGAAACAAAATATCTAGGAGGAAATACTACAAAGGATTGATCATTTGTGTGAATTGTTTCAATTGATTGATGCTATGATACTACATAATAGGAAGCTCAAACAATATTTAATGGAAAAAAAAATTGATGTCAATAGAGAAAACTGCAAAGCAAATTCAACAAACAATTTACAAAGCTAGTGACAATGAATTGAAATCAAAAGGAATTAATAATTGGATTGATACCTCAATGAAGTTGTCATCTATCATTCAAATGTGTTTGAGAATGCGTGAAACAAAGGAATTTTTGGATCTGGCTACAAAAAAGATGAAGAAGTTGGATGAAAAGGCAAGGAACTTGACAGAGCTTGGTTTTCCAAAGGCTTTTGACACAAATGAGTGATTCATTAGAAAGGATGATTTCAGAAAGAAGATGGAGGATGCCAGGATGATTGATTTAGACCAATTTCCTCAGAACCCAAGTGAGGCAAACTATTTGGATTCCATCAAATCACTGATAACCTTGAATGCAACTTTGACTGAAACATTCAAGTCAAGTTCCAATTTCAATCATGAATTGTTAACAAATTTCCAAGTCAGACAACATCAGTTAGAACAAATAAAAATGGCACTTCCATCAACTTGATAGTGGATCTTGCTAGAAAAGTTGATAGAATGATTTGACAATAAGAGTTTCCAAGTTCCAATTCAGCTTTGTGCAAAGTTGTCTTTGAGAAAGATTTTGCATTGCCTCTATGTATTCTTTCATTTGAAAATAAATAAAAAACTCAAATTCAGTAATGTGTTCAATTATTTGTATTATTTATTATATTAGTTGAAGAAAAAATTTGGTTTCAACTACTAGATACACATTAAATGATTGTAGATGTAACTCATTTTTTAATTAGCGATAAATACGTTTTGAAGGGGCCCTGAAACCCTGTACAAAAAAGAGAAGAGGTGGGAAAGATAAAGCCAATTGGCTGCCCCACCATTACCAAAGAATAGGTTGATTATGCAACAATCAACACCTCATCAGCAAACAACAACCAACAAAACAAAAAACTAGACAAAAAGAGAATAGAACAAGTAGCATTTAAAGAAGTTCCTTTAACATTTTGTCTACTTCCAGATCCTTAGATATCACCTTGTCATGCATTTCCATGATCTTCTCAACATCTTTCCTTGACACCATCTTTCTCTTCTTGGTTTTTCTCCAAGTGCGAACACTCGGCCCCGTGCCCAAGTCCGCAACCTGCAACCTCTTTTTAGCATCCTCCCCCTCATCATGGTTCACCAACTCACTAAACAACGATCTCCCAGTACATTCTCTAGCCTTCTCATTTAGGAAAACCAAACCTTCTATTGAGGATTCAAGCCACATAAGAAAATTGAAGGAAATATCAGCCCCTTCCTTGACCAGACTAGATGCCTACATGTAGTCCATAATACCCCAATACAAGCCCCTCCCTTGATGGGAACTCATGGGTGGATCATCTTCTTGGAAGCCCTTAGGATAATCAACCTTAATCTTACCCTTTTCTTTAGACGTTGACACAATAGGGGACTCATCCACATCCACCACACTGTTCACCTTCCCCACAATAGGGAACCCCCCATCACCACCACAACCTAGGTCATTATTCACCAAATCTGCCACCTCACCAGCCTGATTAACCCCAAAACCCTCTAGCAACCTTTCCTCAACTTCCTTGGAACACACCGATCCCTGTTTCATGGTCTTCCTCCTACTAGCTTACCCTCCATAGCCTCTTCATCACAAGTCGCCTGAATTTTGCATTTCACATGTGGATTGGAAGGTTTAACATTTTTAGCAGAGCATTTCTTTCCTCTAGAAGGAGTGTAATCCAAGTCTGTATGGTAGCCATCCAACCACGCATCAAACTCATCCTCAATTTCTATACTAGCACTACCACCCACCTCCTCAATCTGGCATTTCCCACTCCCCTTCACCCTCTTCTTAGACTTATCAAAGTTAACGGGAATAGGGGACTCAATAACATAATTATCCTTTATATACATTCCATAATTAGCAACATTAAACCCTCATGTAAGAAGGGGTTCTTAGGATTCCTTCTATATCCCGCTATCCCATCTTCCAAAGAAAGCAGAAGATAGAAAGGAAAAGAGATAAGTTACCATGACGAAAGTGATTAAGCATCACGAAATGATGGCCATATAGAGCCGAATACCTCATATCCAAGGTAAAATAATGCACAATGCCATGGCCACCTCACCCCAAATAGGATTGATTTTGGTACGATCATAACCCCCACAGTCAAGCCTCACCATTTTGGCTCTCTCCTTGTCCCAAAAAAAATTCATTCTGGAAACCCCCGACATCGCTTTCTCCTTGTAAAATTTCTTTCCTTTGGTGGACAACCCAGTGACTTCCATAATGAACTCCTCATTGATAGTAATGTCCCTTCCAAACATGCTCAACACCCGACCATGCCAAGCATCAACACAATCTCGGGAGACATTCATTTTAAACCCATGAAGTTTCTCCATGAAAGGGGTAACTCCACCTTTATGTAAAATTTCCTAGACATCGACATTAGCTTTAGACTCATAACACGAAAGAGGCTCAATCCTACACCTATCCCCACCCATCTTCAATGGTGAGAAATTCACATAAGCAAGAACTCACATCATAAAAATGCAACTAAACACCAAGGCCAAAGAAAAAAAAGCACCCAGAAAGCATGCGGGCCTGCTAACTGAGGTACTAAAGAAAATGATGGCCAAGAGCTTCCTACGAATACGACTTAGATTCCCAAAAATTACAATGAGCATCATAAGCATAAAGTGTCTAATCAACTTGGGTTGAACATGATTAGCACACAAACCTTTAGCTGAAGAGACGACCTCCTCCAATGAGGTAGGAGTTGTCATTATTTAGCAATGCTATTAATTCGATGGGTAGGTTATCATTAACCTCTCAAGATCTAGTTGATGTCACCCCGAGATTCGCCAACAAATCCACTACCCCATTTTCCTCACGAAAGGCATGGGAAATATACACCTCATCAAAATCATGCAACATCGAACGGGTGTCCATAATTAATTTTTCAATTAGCCAAGATGGAGGGGAACAATTCCTTTGGAAACTAATTATATTCAAAGACTCCCCTTCAACCCATAACTTAGAAATCCCCTTCTCCCTAGCCAACTTGATGGCATGATAGGTTGTTGTTGGCTGATGTAACTCATTGTTGTATATGCTACTGTTGTTAATAAGTTATTAAGCATTGAGTTGAGTGATGATTATGAATCACTGACTACATTAATAAGCCTAGTTTTTGGTCAAATTTTGGGTAGAATCTATAGTCCATTTGCTGGAAGTGTTATGAACTTTAGTAGTTGAGTGTTAATATTTGCATAATGTTTCCCTCAAACCATTGACATTGGGTTTAACCCTATCTCTGTGAAGTTTTAATGACATTGACATATTATGTGGATTATCTATATTGATTTTGTGTATGGTTGATGAATGTTCTTTAAGGTGATTATAGATGTGCAATTATTATGTGTACTAACATTGTTATGCAGGACATAATTTGTGGATGCTAAGTTGAGAAAGGAAACTATCAGATGATCATGCAGGGGAATCATTCAAAGGAGTCAACTGAAGGATGATGACAATGGATTCCCCATGCCATTCAATTGTAACCACCTTGTATTTATGGCATTGAGCAATCGCGAGCATTACTGCAGCATAGAGTCCATGTTTGGGCATGCATGTCTGATTGGATTTGCTACAGACGTAACTGCTCTGCCACTCTTTTCCTCGTTTTCCCTAAATGGTGTCCTCTCAGTTAGTGGGAGTTGACCACCCTATTTAGTTGGTAGTATAAATAAGGATTTGAATCTTCTTCTTAGGGGTTATTAGTTCTTGATTGTTGTTGTTAGATGATATTGATTATGTATTAAGCATTCTCCATTTTCAATATAGTCATGTTGCTATCTATTTACACATTTTTCAATGAATGAAATAATATTCTAAGTTTAAGCATTTAAGTTTGTATTAGTCTTAGTGGATACTCATCCAAGGGGGCCCACTTGGTGAGTAATCTATTCTTTAGAGTAATATTTTAGTTATTATTTCATGTTTTGTACTTAGTTCAAAATCTGGCATCGACTGTTCCTGCAGCCACTAGAATTCTATTTTGTGACTGTTCTTGCAGCCAAAGCAGACATAGTAGTTTCTTGTTTGTTCTCCTAGATCTTTATTCTTGTTATGCATTTCAGCTTAGCATAGTTGTTAATTGATGCTTAGTCTTGCTTTATTTCTTTCCAAGCAGTTTACTTTCCAATATTACATTTTTCTTAGTTGTAGTGTAGACATGGCTACTTTGAGTTCCTAGTGCACATACAATGCTGACCCATTTCAAGTTTATGTCCTTGGGTTGACAAGTTAAATGCACCCTTCATGATGATTGAGATAGCTATTCAGGTTAGATGTCCAATCTCTGAATCATGGTTGTAAAGGCTTAGTTATTGAATCATTGTAGGAGGCCAACATACATATTTAACACAATTAAAATATGAGATTATTAATAATATGTTAATTTATTCAATCTGATGCATAATTTCATGGAATACAATATAAAATATCAACTACAGTTTGAAATATAAAATGCAGTATAAAATTTAAATATCTAGAAACTATTAAATCTATGGATAACAGTTAAAATTCAAAATCTAGATTCTATATTTGAAATTTGAAACCGTAGAAAATAATAGTACATTAATTTATTCAATCTAAATCATAAATTCATGAAATGCAATATAAAATGTTGTCAACTATAGTTTGTAATATGATTCATGAAACCCTTGTGTTGTTATATTTTTCTATTGACTAGTTATTCAGATTGCTTTTGCTTAAGTTGTGTTGTTATGTCATGGCCTCGTGTGTTTACCAACCCCACATACCCTATTACTTGATAGGCCTGGCCATTGTGGAATTTTATTTTATGGTCCTACATTGAAAAGTGAATTATGCACATGTGGTATTATGGTCATTTAAGTTGCTCTTATAAAAGTAAAGTGTTCCCTACCTCTTTTCGTGCTTTCGTATTAGGATTTCGATGAAGAGAAAAAGGCTTACAAAATTGTGGAAGGTGTACAAGTGTCACAAGCGGTGACTAATTTTGGGGCATGAGAGAACTTCTAGATAGTGTTGTGTATAGGCTCTAGGGAATGTTGGCACGTGGCAGAAGATTAAAGGATTATGCAAGTATATAGGCCCATAGTGGCATGTTATTTTCTTGGTTATTGAACCGTGGAAGGATACTATGTGACAATATTCTCACGTGGGACATGGGAGAATCCTATTGGAGAGAGGTGCACTCGTTCTATGTCAACTTGAGCTCTCAACAATTAAAAAATAGGTACACCGTTCTTGGAAAAATTTACTGGATTTTTAGTCTTGAAGCTCATTCTATAAAATCAAGTCTGCAAAATCTATTGCATAAGATTGTAAAGTCCCGACAGGATACTATAGAAATTGGTTTTAAAATCATTTTGGAATTATGAGTTGGTCAAACACCCAACCCTCTAGCTCTACATCTAAAAGATCCTATGAGGAGGATATTATGGTCTAGTTGTCAGGTTCCTCTAAACAACCTCAACATAACCTCAACCCTAATACAGTAGAGGGGATGGTAGACATAGCCAAAAATTGTAGAGATGTTAAGCTAAAGAACTAGGATGACACAATCACTATGTGGGAATTGTTCCTACATTGGTCTGGAAAAAGAAATCAGCATTCTCCCGTCTCTAATGCATGTACCTATGATTTGGGGAAGCTGGTTGTTCCTAATGTCTTTATAAATGTGGAACTCATTAAACACCTTGCTTCTTGGTATATGATGAAAACATCAAAGTAATTAAGGAATTTGATGGAAGTGTCCTAATAGATATAACCGAGGAGTTTATTTATGAGGTTTTTAGACTCAATGTGGCCACAAATAAGGTTACACCTTGCTTCTTTTAGACAAAAATACCACCAATATAAAAGTAGCTTTAGAGTGAAATGGATCCCTAGGTTTAGACATAAAGGCTTCAAAGTAAAGTCATTGAGAATCCCTAATAAAGAACTTGAGCCTTTTGATGTCAAGTATTTTGAAGACTATTTTACAGGAACATATTGGACATTATGCCAAGTGTTGGGAGAAGATGCATGCTCAAAAATTTAGATACCTCTTAAGTATATGGTTGTTGATATACAACATCTTTTTGTCAATAGTGACTTTGACTATGCCAACTTTTTAGCTGAGGCTATTCACAATCAGCTGGTGGACATTAAGAGAAGTGATAAGGAGGTGAAATTCAAGTGGTATTCTCTCCTTTTCCATATGATTTTGTACAAAGGGAAATATCATTTCAGTAGATTTGCATAACTGAACATGAAAGATAAAGAGGGCAACGATCACCCAATGCAATGTTGGACCCATATTTGGGAAAAACAATGTAGTGAGTCCAACCATGTTTTCTTTTTTACAATTGCTTTGTAAGAAAATTCATGGAAAGGCTGGGTCTACCTGGAATCATATTGCACAAGGAAATTTTGGATTTCCTTAGGCCCAAATATAGGAGGCTAGAGTTGGGAGTATGAAATAATTGGGGAGAGTATTACCTCCATGACAACTCAGTTATTATTAGAATATATGGGTGCCCTCAAGCCCCACATGTGCTACCCAGATATGTGTCACTCAGGTTGGCATTCATGGAAATTATATGGCGATTGAATGAGACAAACCAGTTTCATTTAAGGAAACAAAAGAAAGGTTTTTTCCCCTTATATTATTGCCTTTTCAAATTTCACTTAAACTAGAGATGACTTAGGTAGGCTAAAAAAAAGGTCAGGGAATATAAGTTATTTTAGTTAAAATTTTTGGATTTACCTTCAAGGTATCATAGATGAGGCCAGTAAAAGTATTAGAAGGTTCGATTTTTCCATTAGGTTGATGAAAATGAAGATGTCATAAGAAATTATAAGCATGAATTTGAGGTAAAAAATAGAAAGGAAAAATGGATTGCATTCATCAAGGAAAAGGTTGCTAAGATAAAGAATGATAAGGATTATCATGGAGCATTTTCTAATATTGTTATCCCAATTTCCAAGATTGAGGCAGTGTTGAAGAATTTTAATAGAGTTGTCGATAATGTCCCTACCCTGGAAGAGAAACTAACAAAGCATCTTAGACTTGACCTTTCTATCAGAAGGCCCCAAGGCCTTGTTATTAGAGAAAATGTGTAATTAGACCCACCATAGGTCACTCCCTCTCCTTCCCCTCAAATAATCAGTGTGGATTATGATTCTCCCCCACAAGAGCAACCACAAAAGAGGTTGAAAGTTGAGCATCCACCATTTTTGGTTGACAATCCCATTAATCCAGATGAAAGTAATGATGTTCATATCACCATGGATGAAATTCAACAATATATGCCATCCCCCAAGACCAAATATTGTTGCCCTTCTTCAACAGAGTTTGGGTTGGATGTGGTTATGGGTGTTAGAGTAATAAGTTATTTCACTTAATTAATTTAATCATATTGGTTAATTAATTAAGTCACTTATCACTTTAGTTACTTAAGCTAAACTTAGGCACATTAATAATTAATTATTTATTAATTATTAAGTGTGCACACTAACGTTTCCTTTTAGGGTTATGCATACATTGCTTTTATAAAGCAATTCATCTCTTGTATTTACTAAATTCCTGAATATTATTCATTTGCACATCTTCATGCAAATTGCTCTATGTTTCTCTTGTAGAAGGTATTTTCTGGTTTGCATGTCAAATCTTGGATTCTAACATGGTATTAGAGCCTTGATTTGTAGCCCCTTCTCAATTTTTTGGAGAAATTCATTGCAGAGCACGTTTGGGGTTCCTCAGGGGTTTCATACCTTGAGCTTATTTATGAAGCATTTTGGATCAGATATGCATCTCCATTGGATTTAGATTGTTGGAAAAAATCACGATTAGCTTTTATTTCATCAAAATTTTATCAAGGGTTTGATGCAAGCCATTTTTATTAGAGCCATTTTTCATTTTTGCTTCAGAAATATAGCTTCCACTCAGTTGTAGGAAAAATGATTTTCACGTTTTGTAGCTAGGGTCGAAATCTCAACTGGGTATCTTATATATTTTGCATATCTTGCATGGATCCAGAGAAAATTGCTATACAAAAAGTGGCGTGTGTCTTTTTTTCTACTGGCTGAAGGTTAAAAAATATTTCTTTTATCTTCTGCTTGTTGGATCGAAAAATGATTTATGGGTTTTGTTCTCAGCATCAAAATATTTCTCGATTTTTGTTATTGTCTACAACCAGTGAGTAGATTTTGCAAAAATCAAATCAGAAGTAAACTTTTTTGCTAGAAAACCCATTTCTTGTAAGCTAAATTCAACTTTTTTAAAAAATTCATAACTTTTGGCCACGGTGTCCATTTTGGAAAATGAGATATTGACGGAAAGCTAGTTTTGAGCACTTCACATTGGTGTTGGCCATTTTTTCATATTTTGTCATCTACACAGATCTGAGGTCAATTTTAATCATGGAGGCAGATGTGAACATTGGTTTGTGCATGCACTCTTTTTTGTTTTCATGCACTAGGTTTGCATTGTCTCTTTAATTTGCATGTTTTACATGTTCTCCTTTTACAATCATGGGGTATTGTAATTAAATGAACTTCTATAAAGTTCCATCAGGGGGGCTTCTTTCATAATAATCTAATTAGAGTGTAGTTGTATTGCATGCACTTTGATCTCATCTTCATATTGATGACAACTCCATGAGTTGTATCTAGATTTTGTAGTTTCTTTTGGCCACATCTTGCTCATAGCTTGACACATTTTGGTTCACTTCGGTTCACATCTCAGATTGAGAGCCTATGGTTAATATCCTGAATCACATCAGATTCGCATTGGGTCACATCTCAGTTTGAGGGCCATTCATTTTATGGTTAATGTTCCAGAATTTTCATGGTACTTACTCCTATGGATTAGTTTTAGTCACAGTTTGGCATCGACATTGAGATTCACATAGCTTCCAGATTCTTTCATCATATCATTCCCTCTTATGGAGGGAATCACTTATTCATCTACTGTTGCTTCATAGATTCCAGGGTTGTTCGAGTTTGTGAGTTTTCCAGTGTTCCTTGGCATCGGGTCTATTGTTGCATTATCATGATTCCTTCTGAGTCCTTCAGTGAATCTCATATGTTTCTTGTAAACAAAAGTATCTTTCCTTGCTTTCCAGATTAAGAATTCCAGTGTTACTCCACCAGTGTTCTTCTATTGCTTCTTTGCAGCAGGTCATCTCATTGAGGGGGGTTTTGTCCCACTAGGTTTTTTCCTCTTTCTCATTCATTCCATTTGTACATGGGTACCTGATCAGGCCTTGTTGTCGGGACCCATCTTTTCTTTCATGCATATTTTCTTTAGTGTTTTTAGCTACTTCCTAAGTTCATCTTAAGGGGGGGGTGTTAGAGTAATAAGTTATTTCACTTAATTAATTAAGTCACTTATCACTTTAGTTACTTAAGCTAAACTTTGGCACATTAATAATTAATTATTAAGTGTGCACACTAGGGTTTCCTTTTAGGGTTATGCATACATTGCTTTTATAAAGCAATTCATCTCTTGTATTTACTAAATTCCTAAATATTATTCATTTGCACATCTTCATGCAAATTGCTCTAGCTTTTTCTATTTTTCTCTTGTGGAAGGTATTTTATGGTTTGCATGTCTGATCTTGGATTCTAACAATGGGGAGAGATAGCCTCAATGATGTGAGGGAATTGGTATGTTCACAATTCATTTTTGATGATGATTTTATAAAATACCAGGAGTTTAAAGAGTTTTTTTTGAGATCACAGAGGGAGGAGTACCATAAAAGAGTTCAGTTGGCACAAGTAGATGTCCTAAAGAAAAGTACGATGAAGTAGCTACAAAGGTAAGGGCATAAATAAATTTTGAGTCCAAAAACATACGATCGAAGAAGGGAGAAGAATGGTGCAAGATAGTGGATTGCTACTACTCTCTGAATGGGACATTGCTTCTACAATTGTCTTTGATACTATTAGGAAATAAGAAGGAGAAGTTTTCTCCACAAAAGAGGAAGTAGAGTTGGCATTGTCAGGATTAGGGTTTAGCAATTAGATGGGTCTGCTGTTAAAAATGCTAGTATTATCAAAAATTTGGCTTACTTTGCATGCATCACTGAGTTTTTCTATTCATTAGGATATACATGTCATTGACTTGCCACCACACTTTTCCATTTGTCTCTCGAGGGATTTTACAGCCAAGTTGGGTGGGTTTCTATCTTTTGATTGGTCTCATTTTTTTTTTAGAACAAGGTATGGTATGAAAGTGACTATAAAGTCCAAGTCTCTCGCCAAAGACCATATCAAACCATATTCACCAAATCCTATAAACGCTAACCTCTATGCCACCTCTGCACTAGAGGAGAAAACCATGACCTCATATTGTAGCACCCATATAGAAAATATCAATCTAGATGAATGGCCAGCCGAAGATCACTAGCTGGATCTGTTTCAACACACAGATGAGATAGGATTAGGAGTCTATATGATTCAAGAACCTGATTGTGATATGCCTAATCTTTGTAAAGAGGAGGAATAGTATGCAGAAATGGGAAATGAGCTTTGGAAGCTTTACTTTGATGGTTCGAGAAGCAATATTGGTGTTGGAGGTGGGGCTATGTTGATAACACCTGAAGAAGATAAATACTTTTCAGCTTGTAGATTTGCTTTCAGCTGTTCGAATAATACAGCTGAGTATGAAGCATTGGTGCATGGCCTCGAATGGGCCCACAAAAGAGGTATTAAATGCTTGCAAGTTTATGGTGATTCAGAACTAATTGTAAATCAGATCAAAAATTTAAATGCTGCCAAGAATGATTTGTTTAAGAAATATAAGCATTATGTATGGGATTTGAGGGAGGATTTTGATGCTTTTAATATTGTTTCAATTCCTAGAAATGAAAATAAGCATGCTGATAGGCTCGCTACCATAGGAGCCCAATTTGATATTCCTAATGAAATTCATAAAGTAGAGGCACGTCAATACGTAAAAATAGTGGTCAGACCTTCTATACCTAACAATAATGTGAGCTGGCAGGTTTTTGACAGCGATGATCAAATTGTAAATTTCTTGATTGCTGAAGTTGAGTTTGCAGATGGAAACCAACAAAAATGGCAACAACAGTATGACAAATAGATTGTGTAGTTGAAGACTAACAAGCTGCCAAAAGGATTGGTGACCTTGTAATTTGTGTTCAATTTAGATGACCAAGCACGAAAAGATAAGTGTGGCCTGATCGTTAAAGAGGAACATTATGCAACCATTGAAATCTTCAAAGGAAAGCTTCTCAAGCTAGGAAATTTATGTAATAAGGAGGAACAACAAGCATTTATTCTGTTATGTCAAAAATTTAGTGATGTTTTTGCTTGGGAGTACAAGGATTTAAGAGGTTTTAACCCAAAACTAGCCCAACATACTATTGAATTAGAACCTGATGCAAAACCCATAAGGCATAAACAAAGACCACTTAACCTTAAATTAGAACACCTTATGAAGGCTGAACTGAATAAATTAGTTGAGAGTGGTATTATTTTCCTATCAAACACACCTCCTGGGTGTCAAATTTAGTGCCCGTTAGGAAGAAAAGTGGGGAAATTAGATTATGTGTCGATTTTCAAGATTTAAATAAGGCTTCATTAAAAGATCACTACCCACTCCCTTCCATGGAGCAAATTCTGCAGGTAGTTTCTGGTTCTGATAGATTTTCTTTGCTAAATGGTTACTTAGGTTACAACCAGATTCTTGTTAAGCAAGAAGATCAATTCAAGACAACATTTACCACCAAGTGGGGCACAATGGCCTACAAGAAGATGCCTTTCGGCTTATCCAATTTCAAAGCAAATTTTTAGCGAGCGATGGATATGGCCTTTCACAACCTTATGAACAAGTTTGTTCTAGTATACTTAGATGATATTATTGTTTTTCCAAAAATGCTAACGAACACCTTGATCATTTGGAGCAGATTTTTCAGAGATGCAAAGAGTTCAGAGTTTCTCTCAATCCGAAGAAGTGTATATTTTCAGTGCACGAAGGAAAACTGCTCGGACATATTGTTTCAAAGAAAGGTATTTCTATAGACCCTAAAAGAGTCTCTACAATTCTTGAATTTCCATTATCTGCTCACAAGAAAGGCTTACAAATATTTCTCAGAAGAATAAATTTCGTAAGGAGGTTCATACCGAATATTACAGCTTTGCTGCAACCTCTCACTTCTATGCTTAAAAAGAATATGCCTTTCAGTTGGACCAAGGAAGGTAAGAGAAGCTTTGAGTAGATGAAGGAAGCCCTTGCAACTGCTCCTACTCTCATTAATCCAAATTTTGACAAGGACTTCATCCTGTATGCCTTTGGAGGAGTAGATACAGTTTCAACTATGTTATGCTAGCAAAATGATGAAGGCTTGGAGCAGCCTATAGCATTTTTTAGCCAAGTATTGCATGATTATGAGGTAAAGTATTCCTTTGTTGAGAAGCATGTTTTTGCTGTTGTGAGAAGTTTTAAGAAATTCAGGCATATGTTGTCCAATAGTAGGATCCATTTGCTGGTAGCTCATTCAACTGTTAAGGATTTCTTACTTAACAAAGACATAAATGATAAGCATGCTAGTTGGATTACCAAAGTAATGGAGTTTGACGTTGATATAAAGGTAACCAAGCTCATTAGAGGCAAAGGTTTGTGTGAGCAGATTGTTGGTAATGAAGAAAACAACTTAAAAGATGTTGCAAATACATATTCAATGCTAAATAATGATGTCGCAGGCTATGTTCCAGCATTGCCTGCTACTTGGTTATAGTAGATGATGCATTATTTGCAAACTGGTGAGTGTCCCGAAGGCTTAGACAGAGCAAAAAGAAGGTATTACATATTACAAGCCATTCCTTATGCAATTATTGATGGCATTCTTTATAGGAGAGATTTCCAAGGTGTTTTATTACGTTGTATTCAGCTTGATCAAGTTGACAAGCTTTTAGTAGAGTTTCATGATGGACCTTCAGGAGGTCATTTTGTTGCAAGAACAACCTTGAAAATTATGCGGGCTAGTTATTATTGGCCAGATATTTTCAAAGATACAATTGGTTGGGTTAGAAAATGTAAGAAATATGCTTTATTTTCTGGAAAACAGAGGCTTGTAGTGCTGCCCCTGCATCCGATTCAGGTAGAACAACCCTTTGCTAAGTGGGGCTTAGATTTTAATGGTCCTATCAATCTGCCTTCAAGCACGGGTCATAAGTGAATACTTACTTCCACAGATTATTTTACAAAATGGACCGAAGTTGTTGCTTTGAAAGAAGTAAACTAGACTTTTGTACTTAATTTTTATCAAGATCTCATATCAAGATTTGGTGTTCTAGACTCAATCATTTCTGACAATGGTTTGGATTTTATTGGTTTGAAGATTTCCGATTGGTCAATTAGAAATAATATTTATTTGAACACATCTTCTAATTATTATCCGCAAGGCAATGGTTAGGCAGAATATACAAACAAAAATTTGATTCAGATAATCAAGAAGACTGTTGAAGATAATCGCGGACATGGCATGAAAAGCTTAAGTTAGCCCTTTGGGCTGATAGGATAAATCCCAAAAGAGCTACTGGTTGTTCTCCTTTTGTTCTAACTTATGGTAAAGAAGCTAAGTTACTTGTTTCTATTGAGTTGCCGACTTTAATTTATTTTAAAGAATTGGAATTGTTGAATGAACAACCTCTTGAGGTGAGGTTTGCACAGCTAGTAGAGCTCGAAGAAACCAGGAAAGAAGCTCTAAGGCAGCTTGAGATACATCAAGCTCAGATGAAGAGCTCTTTTGATAAGAAGGCAATACCATGTGATTTCATTGTTGGAGATATGGTTTTCAAATGGAATGAATTTAAAAGCAAACCTGGATGACATTCCAAATTCGATGCAATTTGGGATGAGCCTTATGTGATCATGGAGTGCAAGGAACACAATGTGTTCCAACTTTATAAGTTGACTGAAGAGGTGTTGTCTATCCCAGTTAATGGGATCCACCTCAAGCATTGCCTCTGAGATAAGTTCTATCTTGTAGATAAGTAGAGTAGTATTGCAAATAAGTGTATTTCACACATTTACTTTCAATAGTTTTTCTTTCCCTAAGCGCTATTGCGCATGTTCTGTTGGCCATCAAGGCTTGTAAGTTTGCTTTTAGTTCTGTTTCATTTTGCTTTGCTATTATTTGGAGTGTTGCTACTCAAATTTTTGAGTTTCAAGAAGGGGAAGATTTGACTCCACGCCCAATGGAGTGTTTTAAGGCAACCGATCTATGCTTAGCAGGCAAGCATTTAGCAGAAATCAACAAAATGTTACCAATTTTTTGCTACAACTCAATTGGTGGAGCTAGATTAAATACTGTTATATCTTAAAGCGAAGTTACAATCATTTTTGCGTTATGCTTAAGTGCTATTTGCACTTTTTTCATTATTTATCAAGTGACAGTTATGCTTTGAAAAGAGGAATCAGAATTTTAGAAGTTGCTATTCAATGTTTTAGAATTAAATGAAGACAAGATTGAGCATATAAACAACAAATCATTTCAAATGCTTTCATTTATTTCATGAAATAATTCATATTTACATAATTTCATTTGATTGCGAGAATTCAAATGATAGTACAAATTTGCATTGAGATGCATTTTTTCATTTCAAAATGAAAAGCAGAAAGAATGAAATCAAATATCCACACAAGCCATGGATGGGACTGTCACAGTGCATCTTAAACAAAACACTATACTATGGATGATGCATAAAAGGGAATCACATAAGCATAAACATAGTCATCATTACCTGTTGATCGATGGCCGACGTAGAAGTGGTGCACCATTTGTCTTCTTCGAGCTCCGTTGACCTATAGGAAGGAACATAAGGATGTCAGAGGCTCTGACTATGGATATACCTATATGAGCCATCAACGATGATGTAGTATGCTACTAATCGTGTACTGAAACAATCAAGAAAAGTGCATAACATGAGCTGAAAGAGAAACATCAACATGATCATGCTATATTGTTTTTTATGCTAACATCGTTTGTTTCTTTATGCAGGCCGTATAGGGAAAATCATGAAGCTGATTATCATTTGAAGACCAAGCATGTGGAGAAAAATGGGCTCCCACAAGGGTAGAGCTCGACATGCTACCCCTTATTCATTACAAGTGGGCTAAGAAAAATATTGCATCATCATATCCATCAAGAAAAGACATGATATACAACTGAAGGAGTAAAGCAGAGTTATCCATCAAACCATTAAACCAACTGTGCATTCATAACAATCATGTAATTTTTTTATGAAAGCTATAGGTGAACAGTGGGTTTAATTCGCTCAATCATTTAACTAAGTACATTTGTCTCAAGCATTGCTGTATGATTTATGTTCTTTTGCCACAGTATTATTTGTTCATCATGTTCACAACATCATGCAAAGATCAATAGTTTTATTTCTCACAATCAATGATAGTGAACATGCATACATAATGCCTCAACGAAGATTCAGATTTTCATTTTAGATGAGGGTGAGTGCATGGAACAATTTTATTAAATGCGGCATAAAAATGCATGAAGAGTGCCAGGTAGAGAAGCATACTTTAAAAAAAAGAAAGTCAAGCATGGAGACATGTAAAGGAGTCCCAGTTTCTCATTAGAATGAAGGGACACAAGAGTCAATAAAGAAAAGACAACCAGTTTAATTTTGGCTGAGAGTGCAATGTTTACTTTAAGTTAGGTTTCTGTATCACTGTTGTTTGAAAGGAAATAATCAAAGATACACTGCTTGGGAGTTTTCTGTCACTCAAGCTTGATCTTCAAGAAGTTATAATTATCAGGCAGACAAATGTGAGCAGGCTTGACACTGATTTAAATACATAAATATTATTTCCAGAATAAGCAGAGTTTGCAGAATAACACTGTTTTGGACATCTGTGTTGTTCTACCAGTGCAATGGGTTTTGTCATTTAATTTATACTTTTAGAAAATTCACAATTATTAGGCATGGTGTTCAAGGATTCATATACATAAAGTCATTTGCAGAACAAGTAGCATGTATACATCAAACATGATATGAATGAAGGTTTGAAGTGCATCCATGAAGGGCATAACTGTGAGTGTATGAGAGACTAAAGAAACAAATAGTCTACAAAGTTAAAGTAAAGAGGTTTCTGTGTGTAAGGAGGGTGCATAATAGCATGGTAGTGGTGCCCAAAAGTTCAAACAAGAGGAACGGGAAGGATTTTCAAGAAAATACAAATATATGGAGATCTCAAATTAAATGCAGTCCACAGTTCCAAGCTTTTAGCTCTCTAAATGAATACACACATGAGGGTTTTAGCCAAGATATACAGGTTTCTTCAAGATTTTAAATATCCATATGATGAAAATTGAGAAAGGAGATAAATACCGTTCTGGGTCGAGCCCGAATTTTGCATAAATAATCAAATACACAAATTTCTTATTATTGTCAAGATACCCACTTTGGGGTTTTTATAAAAATTGCAAAATTACTTCTTTTTTACAAGAACCCATGCGGGGTTTTTTACAAAATCTGAACAAAGAATGGATATAATGCAAGTTTTTATAAGTGAAGTCTGTCAGGGAAGTATCTAGAGCTTGCAGACTGCCATGATTTTCTTACATTTGTAAGCTTCACTTGAGTAAAAATAACATGAGAACAACTTTCAACGACATCCATGAGAGGGTCTTTAAAGGAATAGCGAAAAATAATGAAAAGACATGGGTTGAGCTCCAGAATAGAGAGACATATTTTCTTTCAATACCCATATTGGGCTTTGTTTTAAATATATATTTCTTCATTTTTACATGATACCCATATAAGAGTTTGTTCAAAATTTGAAAGCAGTAAATCATCATGGGTCGAACCCAAAGTGCTTAAAAAAAAACCATAGTCAAGTAAACATGGCGCGGCCTGGGTATGGCCATGAATTTATAAATAAAAGAGAAGCTTTCTTAAGATTTATGTAGAAAGAAATATATGGCTGGAACATAACTTACCATTGCGTGCTTGAAGGACAACACATATAGCTGTGACTGAGCTCACAAAACAAGAGACAAAGGAGAGAAGCTCTCATTATGGTGGCTAGAGAAAACACAAGGAACCCCAAGCTCAAAGCTTGCGCTCCCTCAAGAAAACATGGAGATGACAAAATAAGCACAGGTAGTAGAAAATACATCAAAAATTTTGTTACAACCGTGGCCACAAGGCAAATAGATGGCTCAAAAAAATACAGCAAGGATGCTCGAAAGAGCTTGAAAACGTTCTTACCTTTAGAAGACCATGATGATTCAATAGGTAAAGCAACAGATGGAGTTCAAGTTTCACCAGAAAGCTCAAAATTCTTCCATGGTGGCGGCACTTTTTCCTCTCAGCCAAGCATCCTTTCCAAAATTCCCAAATGCAAAATGAAGTGAAGATTAGGGTTTTCCCTTCTTTTGTTGTGTTGCCTTAATTCAAATCTATGGGATTAGCATTTATTTTTCCATTTAATATCAAACTTTATGCAAGGTGCTAAGTGGTCGATTACTCCAATGATAGGTTGCACAATGAAAAGGCTAAATAATTAAAAATTTTCCTAAGTCTTAGGTATGTGTGATTAAATTTTGGAAATATGTGGGGGCCTTGAACCTTAGGCTTTTGAGCAATTATGCTTGAGTGAGAATTGAAGTGAGATTTCATCCTAGATTTTAACTGATTCTGTGAGAAATCAATAAAGATTGCAAAATAATCTCGTATATGCCTTGGCTTTTGTTTTTTAATTGATTTTAAAGAAATCAATTAAAGTATTGAGAGGATAATATGTTCTATGTTTTTATGATTTTTTAAAGAAAAATCAATTGTTGTATTGGAGAAATAAGGTAGTTATATTTTGCAAAAGATTTCAAGCAATCTTTAATTGCAAAATTAGTCAAATTGTGAAATTTGCAACTATGTAAAGCAAAGATAAAGCAAACTATTTTTATCTTTTTGTTATTTTTAGCAAATTGATTTTATTTCTTCCTTGGTTAGATTTGATATTCCTACTGGAGAGATAAGGTGTTTTGTTTTCTTTAAAGGCAGATTTAGTCTATTTTTAGGAGCTTTTCAGTATGAACATGGAAACAATATGTTTTTTATGCTTTTATGCAGACTTTTGAGATAGGTTGAAGCCTTTTCTTTGAGCTTTCTTTGTGAGCTCAGATTAGGGTTTCTAGAGGGTTATATTTTGAAGAAACTTAGTTTTTCTTCCTTCTTCTAAGTTCAAATTACAGTTTCTTGCTCTTAGTATTTTGAGTTTGTAAACTCAGTTGTACTCAGTTCAGACATATGCACTCTTTTAGTTTCAATAAAGCAGCAAAGTTCTTCTCATTTCTTTCTTGTCTCAACCTTGTAATAGCAGTTTGATGTCTTTGTGTTTTCAAGTTTGAAGCCTTATATGTCTTTCTTTTATTAGTCTTTACACAGAATTTCATGTTTTCAGGTTGTATGATGTATTCAATGCCTTTTGAATCTTCATGCAAATTACTTATGAAACCATGTACCAATGAGATTGTGAGAGCTATTGTAATAGAGGAATTGTTGTGAGTGGTAAATCTAAATTTTTAGAAATAATAGTTAATCATCAGTTAGTGTTAATTTTCATTTTCAAGCTATCCTTCTATCCCTTTTCTCAGAAAATACTTAGAATAGGATCCATCTTTCGGAGAACCAACGCACTCTGGAGATTCTCTTTTCGCGTAGATCACCCACATTTGAAAAGAGTTTCCATGTTTCAATAGATAGTCTAATTTCTGTAAATCTGATGAGGGTGCATATCTGATTGATAACAACAACCTCTTCCTCTTGTTCTAACTAATCAACTGACTGAACAATCAAATCACTAACTAACTAGGAGGAAGGAGCATTCAATTATTATTTATGCTAACAACTACACTGTAAGGAAATAAAAGGTACAAAAACACTTTCCTAATGTCAAAACCATAGGGAAGAAGGAAACAATACTTTTAATTTTCTAATTACAATCCAATTAAGACACACATAAAAGATTTATAGAAAAATAAAAAATACATAAAGACAAAAGAACACCAGACTTACGTGGGAAAACCCTATCGGGAAAAAACCCACCACACCAAGATAAATCTCTTTGTATTTCAGTAATAAAAAATTACATACAAATCAGAGATACAACTCTCTGGTATTAGTTTATAGTAGCTTCATTTACTATTCATCTAGTTACAGAAAATGCTCTCAAGAATCCGATTTCCTCTTCCTCATCACCTTAGAATGCTATCCTTATCCACTATTACCAATCATAGACAATTTCCTTTCGAGAAATTGATTTTTCCTTGCATGCAGTTCAGCTCCAGCGTTGCAACTGTTGTAAAAATCTAACTGCCATCCATTTGAAATTCGCTTCATCTGATTGGTCCACGAGGTTCCACATAGGATGGTCAATCTAGTCAAAGGCGTTCAAACTTTGTTGGCATATCGGTGAGACACCAATAGTGTCTCCCCGGTGCCACAAAGTCTTCATATCGATATTGGCATAAGTCCCAACAGTCGGCAAGATGATGTAATGAATGCCATGAGTCATACCGAATCCATCGACATCCATTTTGTTTCTATTGGCAAGAGATTCATCCATCGGCAAGACGTTTTACTAATGCTCACAAGTCATATCGATTTCAACTTTTCCATCGGCAAGACTTTACCGTTCACCAAGAGTTTTCATTGAGTCTCCTCAAGTTTCACTGAAGCACCTGATAGTCAGCAAGACATTCGTCTTTCACCGAGACTTCACTCTAAGCACAACCAAGTCTTACCAAGTCAGCAAGACTTTTGTCTTTCACCGAGACCTCACATCGAGCAACCAAGTCTTACCGAGTCGACAAGACTTTTGACCTTCACCAAGACCTTTCACCGAGCGCTCATGTCTTACTAAGTCGGTAAGACATTTGACCTTCACCAAGACCATACACCAGCCAAACATGTCATACCGAAGCACCCAAGAGTCAGCAAGACTTATCGCTTTCGCCAAGACATCTCAGCGAACACAACATGTAATCCCGAAGACTATCCGCAAGACCAAGCACCTATCGCCAAGACTTCATACTGAAGTCTTTTTGTCATCGTGAAGGCACCAAGTGAATACTCCTGTCGGCGTGACCTTCCAATAGTCGCTGAGAGATCTTCCCAACACCCTTGTGTTACCCCAATAGCCATATGCTATCAGTGAGACATTCTCCAGTCGCTGGGACTTCTCCTCGAAGCCTGATAGAAACATATTGTTAGCTAGAGGTCTCCATTTGAAAAAAGGTCACAGTGAATGGTTCTTGTCATAGCGATAGTTCATTCAGAAAGACACCAACTTTGTCTCAACATCTTGGAACATTTCAAAGGATTCAGAACAGCTAGTTGGCCAGACATGATTAATGTCGATCGACTTTTCCCTCTAGGAGTTACATATCAGTGTGGATTGAGGAAAATATTCCAACAATCTCCCACTTGATGAAGACCTTACTGACAACTCCAGAGCATAATAAAACTACTAAAATTCATGGGCCAAGAGGCCCATCGAACTGACACACCACCTATATTTGTCTGTACTCATAGGCTTCGTCAATGCATCTGCAACATTTCCAGAGTATCCACTTTCTCCAAAGAGACCTTCCCATCCTCCACCATATCTCGTACAAAGTGATACTGTACATCTATATGTTTTTTCCTAGCATGGAAAGTGGGATTTTTTTCCAAACATATAGCACTCTAACTGTCAAAGTAAATAGTAATTTTTCCTTCATCAAAACCAATGTTAGAACACAAACGTTTTATACAGATTGCTTCTTTACAGGCATGTGTAGCTGCCATGTATTCTTCCTCTGTATTGGACAAAGTGACTACAGCTTGCTGCTTGCTCATCCAGCTCAGTGCACCACCATTTATCATGAAAACATATCCACTGGTGGATCTTCTGCTGTCAATGTCCCCTGCCCAATCAGAGTCCACATAACATCAATTACTGAGAGTCCTCTGTGATTCAACCAAGTGCCCATGGTAACACAGAGCAGAGTCTGAAGTTCCCTTTAGATATCTAAACACTCTCCTCACAACATCCCAATGTGTCCTTCTAGGATTAGCCATAAACTGACTAAGAACTACCACTACTTGAGCAATGTCTAGCCTTGTACATACCATTGCATACATAAGGCTGCCAACTGCACTAGCATAAGGTACACTGGTCATGTCCTCCATCTTAGTAGGAGATTTTGGACAGTCTTCAACAGATAGCTTCGTTCCCTGCGAAACTGGAACAACTAGCTACTTGCAATCAGTCATACAAAATCTCTCTAGAACAGTCATGATGTACTTACTTTGACTAAGCCAAATTTTTCTATTTTTCTTGTCCCTGGTTATTTCCATTCCCATAATATACCTTGCTGCACCAAGATCTTTCATTCCAAACTTTGCAGACAACTGAGACATAAGATCAGAAATCATTAGCTTACTATTGCCTATGAACATCATATCATCAACATAGAGAGCAATAATAAGGACTTGATCACTTTTAGCTTTGTAATATACACAATGATCACATTTTAATCTTACAAATCCTAATGGCAAGACAAAAGTGTCAAATTTATGGTACCACATTCTAGGAGACTATTTTAAACCATACAAAGATTTCTTTAACTTGCAAACCAGTCTTTCTTTACCTTTTTCCACAAAGTGCTCCAGCTGGGACATATAAATTTCTTCTTCAAGATCATCATGAAGAAATGTTGTCTTCACATCCATCTGTTCAATTTCTAAGTCATACACTGCTGCAAGTGACAAAATAAATCTAATAGATGTTAGCTTAGCTACAGGAGAAAATATTTCTCCATAATCAATTCCCTCTACTTGGGAATGGCCTTTTGCAACCAACCTTGCTTTATATTTTTCTACACTGCCATCCAGAAAAATTTTCTTTTTAAATACCCATTTGCAGCGCACAACTTTTCTACCTTTAGGTAATGGCACCAAACTCTAGGTATCATTTTTTTCTAATGATGCCATTTCTTCATTCATGGCTTCCAAACAAGAGTTTGAATCAGACATCTTAAATGCCTCTTTCATAGTCCTAGGTTCATCAGTGCTAGAAATTAAAGCATAGGCACAAGTAGACTCAATCAAAGAAAACCCATACTTATCAGGTTGCTTTCTTTCATGAGTTGACCTCCTCACAGGCTGAGGCTGAGGTGGTTCTTTATCTTCTTTAGAACTTTCAGAGCTACTAGAGCTTTCCTTAGTATCAGGTACATTTTGATTTTTCAATTCCTCTTTATCTAGTGTCGGAGGAATTTCTACTACATCCTTTTCATTTTTTGATTTCTTCTTTGAATGCAAATCCAATGTAGAAGGCTTTAGCTCATGAAAGATAACACTTCTGTTGTACAAAACCTTCTTAGTCTTAGGGTTCCAAAGCTTGTATCCTTTTATGCCAGCACTATAGCCAATAAAAATACACTTTACAACTTTGTTTTCCAACTTGGATCTTTTTTCAAATGGCACATATACATATGCCTCACAACCAAAGACACAAATATGTCTCAAAGAGGGCTTCTTTCTAGACCATACTTCTAAAGGTGTCTTATCAACAAGGGTGGAGTTAGGAGAATGATTTACTAAGTAACATGTTGTAGAGACTGCTTCAGCCCAGAACTTTTCCTCCAAGCCAGCACTACTCAACATACTTCGTGCTCTTTCCATTACTGTCCTGTTGAACCTTTCAACAACTCCATTTTGTTGTGGAGTGTAAGGTGTAGTCTTATATCTTTTAATCCCACGATATATACAATACCTTTCAAATTCATCTGAACAAAACTCACCGCCATTGTCAGTCCTTAAACATTTTATTTTCCTACCAGTCTCATTTTCAACAAGGTTTTTAAATTCCTTAAACTGACTGAACACTTCTGATTTACTTTTCAGAAAATATACAAATGGTCTTCTTGAATAATCATCAATAAATGACACATAGTATCTTGATTTAGAAAAAGAAGAACATTCATTGGACCAAACACATTAGAATGAATATAATCAAGCAAACCGGAAGATTTGTGAGAACTAGAATAAAATGAAACACAGTGTTGCTTTCCATATATGCAATGTTCACAAAATTCGAACTCAAGGTTACAATCTTCAAGCCCTTCTACCAGGTTTTTATTTTTCAAGGTTTTAAAACCTTTCTCACCAATGTGGCCTAGCCTATGATGCCAAAGCATAGTCTTCTCTGCTGGAAGTTTAACTTCCATGGAGTTTACACCATCAGGAATGTTTTCCTTCTTTTCTCCATGAGTAGCCTTTAGTGACTTTGCAGAGACACTGTTGCATTGGACAACCAGTGCATCCAGCTTGTACAAGGTACCAATTCGAGCACCCCTAGCCAACACCATAGAGCCTCTAGTCATCTTGCAACCATTTCTAGAGAATGTGACCTGCACTCCAATATCATTCAGCTTACTTACAGAAAGTAGGTTTCGAGCCAGACCTGGTATATGCATCACATCATTGATTCCATTCACTCTTCCATCAGGGAATTAAACTCTGACTCTTCCACAACCAACAATTTCCAAAGATGAATCACTTGCCAAATACACCTTTCCACCATTGTATTCTTCATACTTCGTGAACTAGTCTCTATGAGATGTCATGTGGAAAGATGCTCCAGAATCAATCAACCAGAAATCATCAATTGCCCGTGTAGCCAAAGCTGTAATGAAGGTGTCTGCATCACTCTAAGAAGAATCATTACCAGAAGAGTTCTTCTTCTTCTTTTTCTCCTCCTTGCAATCCTTTCAAACATAACCAGGTTGCCCACAATTCCAACACTTCACCTTGGACTTCTTGCCAAGAGACTTTGATCTCCCTTCCAATTTTGATCTAGATTTCTTGTCCTTCTTTTTGCCTTTCTCCTTTGATCTACCTCTGACAGCCAGAGCCTCCTTTGTCATCTCAAAATATTTTCTTCTCATTTCTTCTGATAACAAAGAAGCAACAACATCTTTCATCTTGAATGTGGATGTTGTACTCCCAATAGCCATCACTAGATGATCCCAAGAATCAGGCAAAGAGCATAACAACAACATGCAGCGATCTTCATCTTCAATTTTCACACCAACAGATGATAGCTAAGCAATTAGCATGTTGAATGTGTTCAAATGAGTAGCAATAGATCCTCCCTCCTACATTCTCAAAGAGTACAACTTCTTCCTCAAGAATAATTTTTTTACCAAGGAATTTCCCTAATAAATGGATGCCAGTCTTTTCCACAAGGAAGATGTAGTCTTTTCTTCATGAACGTTCAGAAGAACAGAGTCTGCTAAATAGAGCCTTATCAGCCCTTTCGATTTTCTATCTACTAGGTCCCAATCTTCTTGCCTCATGGCTTGAGGTTTCATTTCAGTCACAATAGTCCAAAGATCTTGGTCCACTAACATATCTTCCATTTTGAGTTTCCACAACTGAAAATTGCTACCATTGAATTTATCTATATCCATCTTTCTGGATGTGCTTTCCATCTTAATCTGTAATTAAACTATCAGACCTCTACAAAACTCCCACTAGAAAAGGATTGACACAAAAAACCCAACCCACTCACAAGGACAACACAACTGGCCAGGCTCTGATACCACTTGTAAGGAAAGTAGAGGTACGGAAACACTTTCCTAACGTCAAAACCACAGGGAAGAAGGTAGATAGTACTTTTAATTTTCTAATTACAATCCAATTAAAAAACACATGAAATATTTACAGAAATAGAACAAATACATAAAGACAAAAGAACACCAGACTTACGTGGGAAAACCCTATTAGGAAAAAACCCACCACACCAAGCTGAATCTCTTTGTATTTCAGTAATAACAAATTACATACAAATAAGAGAGACAACTCTTTGGTATTAGTTTATAGTAGCTTCATTTACTGTTCATCCAGTTACAGAAGATGCTCTCAAGAATCCGATTTCCTCTTCCTCATCACCTCAGAATGTTATCCTTTAAATATTACCACATTCTGATTTTTGCCTTCTATTCATCCTTATTTGCCATTACCAATCATAGACAATTTACTTTTGAGAAATTAATTTTTCCTTGCATGTAGTTCAGCGCCAGCGTCACAACTGTTGCAAAAATCTAACTGCCATCCATTTGAAATTTGCTTCCTCTGATTGGTCCATGAGGCTCCACATAGGATGGTCAATCTAGTCAAAGGTGTTCAAACTTTGTTGGCATATCGATGAGACACCAACAATGTCTCCCCAATGCCACAATGTCTTCATATCGATATTGGCATAAGTCCCAATAGTTGGCAAGATGATGTAATGAACGCCATCAGTCATACTAAATCCATCGACATCCATTTCGTTTCTATTGCCAAAAGATTCCTCCATCGACAAGATGTTTTACTGATGCTCACAAGTCATATCGATTTCAACTTTTCCATCGGCAAGACTTTACCGTTCGCCAAGAGTTCTCATTGAGTCTCCTCAAGTTTTACCGAAGCACTTGACAGTCGGCAAGACATTTATCTTTTTCCGAGACTTCACTCTGAGCACAACCAAGTCTTACCGAGTCAGCAAGACTTTTGTCTTTCATCAAGACCTCACATCAAGCAACCAAGTCTTACCGAGTCGGCAAGACTTTTGACCTTTGCCAAGACCTTTCACCAAGCACTCATGTCTTATCGAGTTGATAAGACATTTGACCTTCGCCAAGACCTTACATTGACTGAACATGTCATACCGAAGCACCCAAGAGTCGGCGAGACTTATCGCTTTCGCCAAGACATCTCAGTGAACACAACATGTAATCTCGAAGACTATCGGTGAGACCAGGCACCCGTCACCAAGACTTCATACCAAAGTCTTTTTGTCATTGCAAAGGAACCAAGTGAATATTCCCATTGGCGTGACCTTCCAATAGTTGCTGAGAGATCTTCTTGACACCCTTGTGTTACCCTGATAGCCATATGCTATCGGTGAGACATTCTCCAGTCGCTGAGACTTCTCCCTGAAGCCCAATATAAACATACTGTTGGATAGAGGTCTCCATTCGACAAAAGGTCACAGTGAATGCTTCTTGTCACAACGATAGTTCATTCAGAAAGACACCAACTTTGTTTCAGTGACTTGGAACATTTCAAAGGATTCAGAACAACTAGTCGGCCAGATATGATTAATGTTACATTGACTTTTCCCTCTAGGAGTTACATGTTAGTATGGATTGATGCAAATATTCCAACATAAACAAGGCAGTCTACTCCACGACTGGGAGGATGCTAATTAGGGAAAATAGAGAAAGTGGAGCGATGGTGGTTATGCATCCATGAAATCTAGTCAAACATAGACTCAACACAACAGTAAGGCTCGTGCATGCTCAAACATTAAAAGTCCATTACAAGGTTGTTACACTTTGTCTGCATGGAGAATCTTTTGCCTTTGGTCTTCTTTGACTTGGAGCACTTCCTTTGCTAGTCGTCATGGTGCATGCCCAGCTAGCAGTGTCTTCCTCAACTTAGCACATTAAATCTGCATGGCAAGGTCAATACGCATAATAACTACACATCTATAACCACCTTAAGAAACGTTCACTAACCACATTAAAAATCAATTGTAAGAGAGGGGGACCACCGCATGCAAGACCCCAGGTCATGGAGGACCAAGATGTGAGAGGCTGCCCTAAATTACCTCAGCTAAGTGTATTGTTTAGGATTATGAGGGTGATAATGATGAGGATTATGTAATCCTACAACCACTCTACAATCTTGAGTTTTAAGGTGGGGCTAGGCGAGTCAGTTTTTAGGTCTGACTTTGCGCCTCAGGGAGCTCTCTGCCTGAGGATGTTAGCGTGGACTTTGGATGACAGCATGGCACACTGGCATCTCAGAAATGCGTTGTAGTCCATACAGTTAGATTATTGCAGAGACAAGGTCAAACTTGTTAAAATGATTAACAACATAGTTATTTAACTAAAGGGACAGAATGATACTACCAAATAAACAAAGTATTCTCTAATTTTGTAAAGTAAATAAGCAAGAGTGATGAAAATGAGAAGAATCTCACCAATGAACTCATTCGCCAGTTGATCCTCCAAGATCTTGCACACCTACACACAACAAGAAAGAGAATGTTGGGGGGTGGTTGTATAGGGGTCTACCTCAGTCAGACCCCCATTTAGGTGTTTCCACCTCCATGGATAGCCAAAGTAAAAGAGATAAAGAAGTAACTAAAATAAAAGCACTACAAAAATAGTACTATGCTACTCAACCAAAAGATAGAGGAGAGGAGAGGGGAAATTACCATCTCCACCAAGAGCACTCAAGGCTGCTTGGGGAGAAATGAGAGGAAATCAAGCCTCTGCTACAATGGTGTGGTCCCAAACTTGCTCTACTGATGTGATGGAGTGTGATATTGCTGCAATGGAATGCTTGGAATGCTTGGAAGTGAGTGAAAATGAGCTTGTGAGAGTGAGAGTATGAGATCCAAGTCTGTTGAAGATTTCTTCCAACTTGCAAATGCAAGTTCAAAGACTGAATATGAAGGAATGAGAAAGAAAACGACCATATTCGAGTCGGGTGGCTGAAGGAGGCATTACAACTTCACTACCAATGAGAAGAGTAATGCCTCTCCTGGCTTAGCTGCATGAATTTTCCAAGGATGTAAGCGCACTTTGCAGACGTCTGTGCGTGGCGTGGGTGTTCCTGACAGAAACACCCCCACTGACACACAAAATAGGCACCAAGTGGACTTCCATCATCGAGCTTAAGTGGAATTAAGCCTCTGACTTGGTTTCCTAAAGTGGATAATAGAAAAAAGGAGATTTGCACATTGGGTGCAAATTCGCTCTTATACATCAATATAAATAGTTCACATTTTATGCCAACCATCATTAAGGTTTGCATAGATCAAATGTGAATGGTTTGAGGGAAAAATTATGCCAATGTCAACACTTAAGCATTAAATTCCATGAAATGTATGAGCAAATAGACTATAGATTTTCCCCAAAACTAGACCAAAAACTAGGCTCATCACTCCCCCAACCTAACTTCTTGTTGGTCCTCCAACAGGGAAAGAGTTGTTCTTCTATTTGGTCAAGGCTCTGTAATTTACAAATGAGAGTTGTTCGACATTAGTGGTAGTAGTACGTGAATCAGGATCCCAATAGAATCCTCCCAATCTATCAAGTTTTTCTCATCTTTGGCTCTCTGTAGTAGGGTCACACTGGTAGAATTTGAAATTTGGCACTGGCCACATGAGCGTGGGTTGCTGAAAATTCAAGGGAAGCAAAAATATTCACTCTATTCTACCAATCTGAATCTATCTCTTAATTCTTCTTAATGCTGTAGCATAATTGTGGATGGAATGGGGCTTAGGCTATTTCAGCTCATTAGTCAAACTATTCCATCTTTGTGACAAATATCTCCTCATGGTTTCCTCCTTTGTTGTTGTCATCACTTCATACTCACTGTAAACTGCCTCAATCCAAGGCATAATTATGTTGCCATAACTTGGTCTGAGTAGCATTCTATGCCATTCTATGTAAACATCCCTTGGGTTTCTTGACTCAGCCCTAACGGGTAGAGGGAGAGCAAACTCCAATTGTTTATAAGCACCATGTTGATGTCCCCAACTAATCTCATTTTGCACCCAATACATGAATGCTCTGAATTGAACATCCCCAACATACAACAATGGGTTCCAATTGTAGTCTTTTGTGACAACATAATTATGGAAATAAAATTCACATAGAAAATTCTTCATTTCAGAGGAGAATCCTATAAGCATTGAAAAATTCCATAGGAGTATCAATAGATGGATTCAAACCCGAGGCAAGTCTTGACATCTTAAAATAAAGATATTTCTCTTTCAGGAGTAGAGCATAGACCCTTGGAGGATCTCTACATTCCAAAATCTTTGGTGTCAAGGTTGCAATATCATCTACCCTCTACTTCAGGGTAGCAATTGCTACATTTTTATCTCCAATCTATTCATCATTCTTTTGAATTTCCTCCTTCAATTTTTTTTTTCCTTTTTCCATTCTTCCTCCCTTCTTTGTATTTCCTTCCAAAGATTCAAAATTGCTGCATATACTATAAAATTAAGAGGATTATGAATTCCTACCAGTCTTTTTGTTGATGACGACTCCTCATATGGTATTATTTGCATAGACTCAGGATGTCCAGTCATCTCCAGCTGTAAGGGTGTTGTTTCTTCTTCCTTTTGCTGCAGGGACTCTTGTTCTTGTTGTGGTAATAGGAACTCCTGCTCTAGTTCTGGTTGTTGCTACAAGACTTCATGCTATAGGGCCTCTTGCTCATGCTGTAGGAGGTTCTGATTTTCCTTCAATTCTTTTGCAATGCTAGCAAGATCAGCTAGTGTTATGTTTACTGCTTTCTTAGACATGTCTTCTCCTTTTTTATCATATGAGGTCTCACTAGGTTTAGGGCTTTCCCGCAAAGGTGTACCAATCGCAGGCCCAACTAGTCTTGATTTCCTAGAAGGCCTCTCACGTTTTATTTTGGTTGCAGGATGAAC
Organism: Sequoia sempervirens; assembly: GCA_007258455.2. Lineage (NCBI taxonomy): Eukaryota > Viridiplantae > Streptophyta > Pinopsida > Cupressales > Cupressaceae > Sequoia > Sequoia sempervirens. Next base: position 31,453 of record VDFB02094375.1, read on the forward strand.
ATTATTGACTTTCCTCTTCTTGGAACTTGTCCCTTTTCTTCCTTCAGGCCATGTTTTAGCCTTGCCTTTTCTCATTTCTACCTCTCTCCACTGTGCCCTAGTTTTCATGAGGGTTTCAAGTGGACTTCATCATCAGATTCCAAGGGAGAAGAGCTTCCTTTTTCTGAGTGCCCAGTTTTGGAAGAACTAATTTCTATAGCTTCTTTTGCTATAGGAGGATTCATACCAAAGGTTGAAGCACTAGGAATGGATTCAACCATGCTTACTCTTCTACTAGACCTACGAGATTGAGGTAAAGCCCTAGATTACAAGTGCTTAGGTCTAATTTGATCAACATTTATAAAATCTTCCCAAGTCATTCCAGATACATCATGTAGAGACCTTTCAACTAGCATTTTAATCAAGCAATGGTGGGAAACAGAATTATCCCTACCTTTTTGGGTTTTGGCTGCCATGATTAAGAGAATATTGTACAACACGTTGGGCACATTCATCCTTTTTCCATGCCTCATGTGATTCAAAAGCTTGAAGTGCACATAATGCAAATTTTATTGGTGACCCTCACAAGTGATGTAATTGATAACATACACAACTATCTTCTTCCATGGCTCGGGCAAGGAAATTCTCTTTACACCTTGTTTTTCTATGCTTAATGGGGGGTCATTTGGCTTTGTGAATTTGGCCCTACTTGACCTGGCATCTCTAGAAATAGGGTAATTTTCACCATCAATAGGTAACCCTGTAACCTCTACAATTATTTCCTCTGTTGCCACAACTTCTAGCTCTCTTACTATGGATTTTCCTTCTGAAAATGTCTGGGAAAATTCAAGGGAAATGCCTTCATCAAAATCATTCAACTTCAAAAATTAATCTATGCATCTAGAGTTTTGAAATTCAGCCAAGCATTGTGCATCCTGTAATAAAATATCATGCATCGTGGGTTCGTTTCAAATTAACCCACCTCCCATTTTCTGCAACCAAACTAATGCTCTGCAAATTATTTTCTTGCAATTCCCCTTTTTAAAATTGAATGCACTTCCCTACAGTGTCTATTAAATCTTAGGACCAACCTACTAAATTTCTAGTGCCCATGTCAACTGAATTTTCTTTCTCTTGTTTTTCCCTTTTTGCTTGCAACTCAAAATTATGGCAGGGTAATAATGGCAAGAAATGGAGTGATAAAGGGAGTTCATGATAGGAAGAAATGGCGGTTGTAGCCATTGTAACTTCACACATGCAAGACGTCCTTCCTTGGATTTCAAATTGGCTTTCTTTTTTAATTTTGACTCGTGGAGAATAAAATATTTGCATCTTTTTCGTTCCCCTCCCCCCAACCTAAATTTGGACATGTGTCCACACATGCAAGATGGGAGCGTTGATGTGACAGGGAATGATGTCATTTTATGCAAATGTCTATACTAATGTATAGTGATTAAATAAATGTACTTAAAAGATGATTAAAGAAAACAATTAATGCACACATACTTGAATGTGTGGAAGATTCTCTGCAAAGATCACAAATAAAGTAACACTCACCTTGTTGAAAAATGAATCAAGCAATAAATGAAGATGAGGTGGAATGAGGTGATGGAATGAAGTGAGGTGGAAGAGAGAGAAAGGTGGTGATGGATAGGTAGATGGGCAGATGATGAAGAAGTGGACTTCCACATAAGTGAAAGTCTTTATTATAGAAGGTACGTACTTGAATTAGGCTAAAGGACGGACACTAGGTCCACTGCCTATGACTGTAGGAAGCTCTGAGTGTTGGATGAATTGATGCAGGAACTCATCTTTAGAAGCTGGCTTATGGTATAATTTGAGGCGTTGATCGTTGAAAAGTAATTTGAATTTGACAGGGTCAATGGTGGTGAGTTGAATAGCTCCATTAGGAAAGACCTCAACAACTTTGTAGGGTACTAGCCACCTTGTCTGCAATTTTCCTGCGTTATCCTGGTATCTTGAATCATAGAGCATAGCCCAATCTCCTCATTTGAACTTCTTGTCCTTAATAAATTTTTCATGCCATTTGATTTTCTGATTCTACACTACCTCTGTATGCTACAGGGATTCTCTTCTTATCTCATCCAAAGCATTTAGCTGCATGATTCTTTCTCTCTGTGCTTCATAATTATCCATCCCCAAATTTACTATAGTTCGCAGAGTCTTATGTTAAAATTTGATAGGCATCATGGCTGTCTTTCCATATAGTAATTCAAATGGGGTGAAGCCTATAGTTATTTTCCATGTTGTCCTATAGGCCCAAACAACTTCTAGTAATCTTTTCTCCCAATCCTTTCTATGATCAGCTACTATTTTAGTCAGAATGGCTTCAATTTCCCTATTGGTCACCTCAACTTGGCCATTAGACTAGGGGTGATAAGGAGTAGAATTTTTGTGCCTTATATTATACTCATTTACTAGTGTTACAACAAGAGTTGATATGAATTGTGGCCCTTGATTAGTCACTATTTCTCTTGGGACTCTATATCTTGTGAATATATCCTCATAAAGAAATTATGCAACCTCGTTATCTCTTGCATGTTTCATGGCCTTAACTTCTACCCATTTAGTTACATAGTTAGTGCATACCAGTATATAAGACTTACCATTTGATGGAGGGTCAATTGGTACCACAAAATATAATCCCCACTTGTAAAAGGGAGTAATTACTACCCGAGGGCACAGTGGCATCTCATAAGATCTTGTTGGTCTTCCCATTCTTTGACATCTATCACATTTTCTGGTATAGCTTCTTGCATCCTTGTGGAGTGTTGGCTAATGATATCCTATGTTCAAAATCTTCATTATTGTCCTCTTGGCTGCAAAGTGTCCTCCACATGGTTTGTTGTGACATTCATGCAAAATGTCATATGTATCATCTTCTCTAACACATCTTCTCATGACATGGTCAGGTCTAGTATAAAACAAACATCCAACAATCCAAGAGAAAGGAAAAGATATTTCAATAAGTGCCCTTTTCTCTTTTGGAGATAATTGAGAAGGAATTATACCTGTGACCAAGTAATTGGCTATGTCACCATACCATGGAATTTGTACATTGAGAGAAAATAGATGCTCATTAGGAAAAGAGTCATCTATGGGATGATTATCTTCTAATGTAGTTAGCCTTGAAAGAAAATCTGCAACAACATTAGCCTTCCCTGGCTTATCCACAATGGTTATATCAAATTCTTGCATCAATAATAACCATCTTGCCAATCTACTTGTGATCAAGGGTTTATTCATGAGATACCTAATGGCTACATGATCAGTGTGTACAAAGATTTGGTAGCCCGTTATGTAATGTTTGAATTTGTTCAGTGCATAAATTACTACTAGCATCTCTTTCTCTGTCATTGTATAATTGAATTTAGCTCCTTGCAAATTTTTGTTGACAAAGTAAATAGCATTTTTTACAACTCTCTCTTTCTATCCTAAGACTGCTTCAATGGAATAGTCTGATGCATCAATGTGAATGTGGAAAGGAAGCTCCCAATTGGGTCCCTTACAAGAGCATTTGTCAAAGCTGCCTTCAAGTCAAAAAATGCCTTGTCACAAGCTTCAATCCACTAAAATTCAACATCTTTAGTAAGGAGAGTATACAATGGTGCTGCTACCTTTCTGAAATCTTTGATGAATCTTTTGTAATATCTTGCATGGCCCAAGAAACTTATAGCATCCTTTTGTTTTGCAGGTGTAGGTAGATTTGTGATTACCTCAATTTTTGCAGGGTCCACTTGAATTCCTTTGTGGGAGATGTAGTGGCCAAGAAATACACCTTCTTGCATAATCATGAAGCACTTTTCACTATTCAAGGACAATTTTTGATCTTCACATCTCTGCATAACTCTCTTGAGATTCTCCAATGCTTGATTAAAGTCAACACCGTAAGTGATGAAGTCGTCCATATAAATCTCCATGCAATCATCATAAATGTCTGAGAAGATGCTAATTACTTCCCTCTGGAAAGTTGCAGGTGTATTGCACAAGCCAAATGGGAGCACCGAATAGGCATAGGTTCCCCATGGATAGGTAAACGTGGTCTTCTCCTAGTCTTTTGGTGTAATTTGTATCTGGCTGTAGTCGCTGAATCCTTCTAGAAAAGAGAAATATTTCTTTCCTGCAAGTGTGTCCAAAACTTGATCAATTGATCCTTTTTGGTGTTAGTATTAAGTTCTCTATAATCAATACAAACTTTCCATTTCCCTCCTTTCTTGGGCATAATCACTAATGGAGACACCCACTGACTATCTAAAATGGGGTATAGAAATCCTGCATCTAGTAATTTTTGCAATTCTCCCTTCACAATCTCTCTAAGTGCAGTGTTGATTCTTCTTTGTGGTTGTCTTACTAGAGTGCAATCATCTCTGATATAAATTCTATGTGTACAAAGTTTATGACCTAGACCTTTCATATCACGATAGTCCCATGCAAATGCATGCTAATGGGAACTTAATAGTTTTTCCAATAACAGTTGTTGTTCTTCACAAAATTTACTATTGACATTCAAATACTTTCCGTCAGACACCTCGATTTGTGTAGTTAATTCTATCATGGCTGCTTCATTAATACATGGTACCTTTAGTTCACATGGTAGCAATGTATGGAACATACCTCTTGTTACAGGAAGAGTGTGTGTAGGAATGATTGTTGTAGGAAAATGTTTGCAGGAACAATGGCTATAGGAAGAGTAGGTAGAAGTGTCCTGACCGAAGTAGAAGATGATGCTTCTTCCACTTCATAATGGCTCTGAATGAGATTAGCCAACACTTCATCTTCATCTTGGAGCTGCATAAAATAGATTCTTCCTATCATCATAAGTTGCACCATAGAATTAACTTCCTCGATCTCTTCACCAATTTGTGGCCATACATAATCTTCCTCAGCATGAGATGGCTGAGCAGGTGGATAGATATTTTTTTTTAGTACTCATTCCATCTGAAATAGTCATATCACCAAAATGACATCCAATATATGTATCTGCAGTCACCAACCAAGGTCTTCCAAGAATGATGGGGTACCCCCCTAGTGTAGCCTTAGGAGAAAGAATCATAAAGTTTGTTGGATATTCCCAGGAGTCCAAAACTACCGCAACATCCTCTACTACACCATCAGGCTTGATAGTAGAGCTATCAACAAGCTGCAAGATAGTAGAAGTAGACCTCATACTTACAATATTTAATTGTTGCAGTATGTCTTTGGTTATTACATTGATTGATGCCCCTAGATCAATCAAAGCATTCTTCACTTTGATCCCATTCATGACAACTCCTGCCAAAGGACTGTCTGGGTCATTGTACTTGGGAATAGTTACTTTTCCTAGCATGATATCAGCTAGCTGGCCCACCACATGAACTATAGTTGGGTCTTTCTTCTTCCTTCCTGGCTTCTTAAGACAAGCTTCCTTGATAGCTTTGTCATAGATCAGAACATCCTTTAGGAATTGGAATAAGGGTATCTAAACAGATATATGCTTTAGCTGATCCAGGATATCAAAATTGGTATCCTCCTTTTCTTCTTTCTTCTTGGAAACTTCTCTATGAGGAAATGGTGGTTCTTGCTCAGTCTGTTTGATTGGGCTTGGTTCAATATTTTTAGGTGCATTTGGCTGAATGGGGTCATTCTGAGGCTCCTCCTCCTCTTCCACAGGAAGCTCAGTGATGATGGGCTTGGAAGGGCCTAGTAGAGTGGTTCCTAAATGTAGATGGATATCACTTACACTCACAACATATGTAGGGAATTGATTTGAATCAAAAAAGTATGCAGGCTACTGCTATGGTTTTTTATTAGGATTGGGTGTAGGATGAGCTAGTAGCTGAGTTGGTTTAGGTGCATTTGAGCTTGAGTTAGTAGGTGGAGGCATTAGAGCAGGCTGCTGGGATTAAGAAGGTGGATGCATGTAATTGGTTGTCTGAGTAGGCCATTGTTGTCCTCCTCTCCATTGATTTATTTGCTGCCCATTTCCTGGAGGTGGTTGCCAATTTCCTTGGAATTGCTACCAATTCCCCTGAGGGTGTTGCCATTGAGGTGGAGAACTCTGATGACTGGGCCAAGCATTTGGAGGGTTACTCCAAGGATGTGGTGAATATCCCCCATAACTAGGTGGGTATTGGGGTTGTTGTTGATTACCAGATGAATAAGAGTAAAAATATGGACCAACATAGGATAGTGGATCCGGTGGCATACCTTGTCTTGGAGCCCAAGGCTTCCTTTGTGCAACATAGTAAACTTGGTCTTCTTCGATCTAAATTGGCTTGAACTCAGGTGACATCTGCTCACTTTCTAGGTTAGCTACCATCTTACATCTACAATCCTTCTTCTTTTGTCTATAGTGGGGACAATACTCTGTTAACATCATTTTTGCCTCCTCCTGCTTCTTCTTAGCCTGAAGTGCATCTAGCTAAGTAGCTAGATTGTTAATAATATCTTGCTTGAAGTCTGCTAGCAAATGAGTGATCTCCATCCTTGAAGCTCCACTGATAGTTGACTTACCCATGGAAGACTGATAAGCTCTTCCTTTCTTTGAAGCTTCCCTAGAGTAATTCTGGCATATTTTCTTGATATTCTCCTAAGGAACTTGGGAGATATCTCCTCCTTCCATGAGGTCCAAGGAATCAGTGCAGCTGTCATTGATTCCTTTCAGGAAGAGTAACTTTTATGAATCCTCATTAAGTGCATGGTGTGGAGACTTTTGTAGGAAAAACATAAATCTTGCAATGTAGTCTTCTAGTCTCTTATCCTCCTTCTGTTGCATCCTAAAAATGTCACCTCCTCTCATATGACTACCCCTGCAATATTCCTTGTATTTCTCAAGGAAATTTGTCTTCATGTCTTCCCAAGTTTCCACGGTATTTCTGCCCAGGCTCATGAACCATCTTAATGCAACTTCCTTTAGAGTGGTGGGAAATAACTTAATCCAATGGGCATCAGTAGTATAATCATAACTCCTACAGAGTATGTCAAATTTAAATAGAAAGGTATCAGGGTCTTCTATGATGAGTCCATAAAAATTTGGGAGTGCCAACACAGGGATGTTCTTGATGTTTCCAACGTCATTCTACTGGGCAATGGGAAAAGGAAAATTTGGTTGGTTGGGTCTGTTCCCATTTGAATCACCCATGCCTAGTTAATGTGGTTCTAAAGCAAGGGGGTTCTCAGGTTGATTTTGATCTTCATAGGAGACTTCAAAACTAGTTAGATCAGGATATGCATTTGCAAAGGGGTGTGGATCTTCTTCTTCTTCTGATAAGTTTTGATATTCAACTAGCTAGAATGGATTAGGATTGTTAGGAAGGAATCTCTTGTAAGCATCCCTTCTCCTTCCTCTATGCATGCGGTATTACTCACTATCAGTTAGCTCACACATAAAGAATTGGTAATGAATAAGGGGTCATTACTTTCTAAATGAAGATATACTAAGAACAACTTCAAAAACACTATGACAAGAAACTAACAATGAATCCAAAAACTTCCTAGCTTGACACCATCCCCGACAACGACACCAAAAATGTTGGCCTCCTACAATGATTCCATAGCTAAGCCTTTACAACCACGATTCATAGATTGGACATCTAACCTAAATAACTACTTCAATCATCATGAAGGTGCATTTAAATTGTCAACCGAGGGACATGAACTTGAAATGGGCTAGCACTGTATGTGCACTAGGGGCTCAAGTAGTCATTGCATTTTACAGCTAAGAAACACAATGCTAAAAGTAAATTGCTGAAAAAGAAATAAAGAAAATACTAAACATCAACCAAAAACTATGTTGAATTGAAATGCGTGACAAGAATAAAAGATCTGGGCAAAAAAAATGGAACTGCTCTGTCTTCTTTGGCTACAGGAATAAACACAAAATGGACTTCCAGTGGCTGCAAGAATAGTCGATGCCATATTTTCAACTAAGTACTGAATAGTAAGTAATACTAAACTAATGCTAAACTAATGAAGCAGATTACTCACCAATTGGCCCCCCTTGGATAAGTATCCTCTAAAATAACAAGAACTCAAATGCTCAAACTCATAATTTTATTTCATTCACTACAAATTGAAATTGGAATACAATATCAAATCGTGCAACCTCTTCCTCTTGTTCTTACTAATCAACTGACTGAACAATCAAATCACTAACTAACTAGGAGGAAGGAGCATCTGATTATTATTTATGCTAACAAATAAACAAGGCAGTCAACTCCATGACTGGGAGGATGCCAATTAGGGAAAACAAAGAAAGTGGAGCAATGATGATTACACATGCATGGAATCCGGCTAGACATAGACTCAGCACAACAGTGACGCCTGTGCATGCTCGAACATTAAAAGTCCATTACAAGGTGGTTACACTTCAGCTACATGGAGAATCTTTTGCCACCGATCTTCTTTAACTTGGAGCACTTCCTTTGCTGTCCGTCATGGTGCATGCCTAGTTGGCGGTGTCTTCCTCAACTTAGCACATTAAATCTGCATGGTAAGGTTAGTACTCATACTAATTACACATCTATAACCACCTTAAGAAAATTTCACTAACCACATTCAAAATCAATATAGATAGTTCACATTTTATGCCAAACATCATTAAGGTTTGCAGAGATCAAATGTTATTGGTTTGAGGGAAACATTATGCCAATCTCAATACTTATGCATTAAATTCTATGAAATCTATGAGCAAATAGACTATAGATTCTCCCCAAAACTAGACCAAAAAATAGGCTCATCAGACACGAGGTCACCTAAGAAGGGACCCACAGGAAAATTCGTCTCTAAAACACATGACCTAGATTGGACTCAAACATAGAATCACCCTTTTGCAGGGAAAAATCGCTTGTACACAGTGCAAATTCACCTCTATGAGAAGAAAATTCTCCTCTAAGGGCAGGGGCTCACTGTGGAAAAGGACAAAAAACATGACAAACAATAGAAAGAAAGACTGGATTAACTCAACTGAAAATAAAAGCACTGGTATCGCACAATGAAGACATGTCGGGCATCACAATCCTAAAATTAGTATTGAAAGTTTACAAACTTGATGTAGGCCCACCACCTTGAGCGAACAACCCAAGGTTAATACTTCATGATTCTGGGGTGGTTATCTGGATCACCCTTTCTTGTGAAGGCAGATAGCTAGCATTCTAGTGGCACAGGGTCATCAACAGATGCCACAGACTCACCTTCACACTCTCTCAAGGATTATCATATTCCACCACAAGTATTTCTATCTCAACCCAAGGGAGTACGTGGTGAGTAACTTTGGGGTACGGTGCACATCCCCTGCACTACACCAAGCCGTGGATAAAACATGGGTCTCTATCTAGGGTATACAAGGCTATCTCGTGCATCCTCGATATATGCTAGGTATGTGAGGCACAACCATGAACACCAACCCATCACAAGCATGGATTGGGAGCCCCAACAAGGTACTGGAAACTCAAACCAACCTTGCATGTCTTATCTAGGTATCACCCTAGCTTTGATGCTTCTCTAAACATGACATGACTAGATTGGGGTACAAATTTAGCTCTCCCCCCTTTATATACCCTGTCGGTAAAATGTGGTTGGAATCGTCCCTTGGGTGATGAAATCCCAAGTAGGTCCCACTAAAGGAAGAATATACTAGATGTTTTAGCTAGTCCCCAGGCTCACACGTAGTGCAAGGGGAGAGCTTAGATGCACTAGCACCTCCTAGGTAGACTGGATTGGACTAGAACAAAATATGATTTCTTGTCACCCAGGATCACCGAAAGGTGCAAGGGGAGTGGATACATCCGCAACTTTCTCCCAAACACAACAAACAAGGTAAATTGATCCTTTAATTAATTCTACGTGTGCCCAAATTAGTGCGAAAAATAGACAACAAACATAGCTAATCTAGGGGTCTTCGATTAATCATCTTGTAGAAAATATGTTAGTAATTTTCACCACTAGTCTTGGATGAATGGGGAACAATTACTGCACAAACTGTTAGTAAAAAATGACACACTCACAAACAAACAAGTTAGCAGATTAGTACCTGAAATTGAAATCAAATTGAAACTAGAATTGGAAAATTCAAAGTTCGAGATTACCTCAAATTCACCTCTATGTAAGGAAAATTCACCTATTTCTAATAATCAAAGTCGCTTGTCTAGGAGAATGGGAAAATTTGCAAATGCTTGTTCAGGCGGATGGCTGAATTTGCGTATGCTTGTCGGGAGGGATGGGCGAATGCACATATGCCTCTGTTAGTTTCTCACTCTTGCCTATTCTTGGAAACCTTCACGTATTCACCTTTGCATTGAGAAAATTTTCCTATCAAGTTAGATTCACCCCTTTTTAAGAAAGGGCAATTTTGAGTTCACCTATGTCAGCTACAGATTCGCCTCTGTAATAGGCGGGTTCACCCATCAAGGCAGATTTTCCTTTGCGTGTGAAAATATGAACCTTTAAAACTCAAACAACATCAAACATAAAAGTGTAGAACCATGACGTGGGTGCCACCAGGCATGCCATAAATGTGTGCAAGTGTTTGTACTCCTAAAAATGCAAAACAACTAAAGTAAATGCAACTTGGAAAGAACACAAACAATCACCTCAAAATTGGCCTAGTTTAACCCAAACAAAATGCACAAGAAAAAACAATTTCTTTCCTTGTTTGAGTTGTCTCCTTTGGTTGGCCCCTTGATGTCAATTTTGTGTGCTCCTTCTTAGAAAAATAGCATGAAACCTAGCTCTAAATGATGGTGATGAGATAGTGGATGCAATGGTGAAAATGGGTATTTAGAAGGATGCAATATGTGAGCTCAAAGGTGTAAGAATGGAGGATGAAGGTTAGAGTGCTTGGATGAGTGCTCTAGCTTGATTGCAAATGTGTGTGATTGAATGGTGTCCAAATAAGGGAAAATTCCTCCATTTTTAGGGGAAGTGCCTCTAAACAATGGGGGGTTAGGATGGAGCCACAATGGACAAGATCAAGGGCTAGGGTGAGTTGAGGAATCACAAGCCCTCACATCTTGCCATGTGTTAGGTGAGGTGTCAAAAAGGAGATGAGGTGGAGGTACCTTATGGTACCTAGGGATTGGGACAAGATCTCCTCATAAAGGAGGTCCTTGTCCACATGTGGGTGATGGGATGCTAAAAATTCCTCAAATATCCACATGGGGAAGAGGGGAGGAATTAAAAATTCCTTAAAAGGCCTAGGGAGAATAAATATGAATTTGAAATTCACATTAGGGAGGGGTTGCCTTCTCTAAAAGGAGAAAGCAATTAATGAAGGTTGACTTAGGGGTATGCCATAAATGGCATGAGGATTAGGTTGACCTAATTAGGTGATTAGAGTTGTGCAAACACGAGATTAGATGGATTAATGATGGATTAGGAGCAAGTGGGGTATTATGGAGGATGTGACCCTAATCATGATTAGGGATGTGCACATCCTAATCATAGATTAATTAACTTAATCTGGATCAGAGAATATTATGAAGGATGGGACAAGAAGAGAGAAAATGATGAATTTAAAATTGATTTAAATTCATAAAGGGAAAATTACTAAATTAAATAAATTAGAGTATTTATTTAATTTAGAAAGGAAAGGGGACAATGGGGCAAAGTATTTAATTATTTAATTAAATACCTTAGGAACATTAGAAGAAGGGGAATATTAATTAAATGATAAATTATTTAATTAACACAGATGAAGGGTGCAGGATAGAGGAATAAAGGGAGTGAATTTGACCATATGGTGGTGGTCAAATTCTGATGTCTACACTTATATTTAGTGGAACTTTCCTCATTGTCATGATAAACATACTGTTAAATTATATAAATATTTCACTTATATCCTTCTTGATTGTTGTGAGTTCATGGATGGTGAATTTGGGATCTATCATATCCCCATACTATAATCTAAAAATTCTCATGAACTCCTCCCATGTGTCAATATTTCTATTTGGAAGGCTTCTATACCACTCTTTTGAAAATTTCCCCAAGGATTGTACAAATATTTTCATCATTGCATCCTCATCCTCCATTTTATATTCATCCATGATGTTGATAAAGTGTCAAATATTATCTTCTCCTATGATTCCATTATTTCCCTCAAATATTGGTATCTTTCCCTTATCTCATTTAGAATTAAATTGGGAAAGACAAGGACACCAAATAAATCTAATTATTTGTACTTGTGAAGATGAAGATGTTACCTAATTGGAGGGAACCTTTGAGCACGCCTTCTATGGAGACCGCATATTCATCTAATCATTGACCTATTGATTTACCCACTAATTAGGAATATGCTAATTTTGGAAATTAGGGGCGTATTGTGAATTCATTTGGTAATTTTAGTAGTGAATATTTCAAACATTGTTTTGATTCAAATAATGTTTTTTATTTAATTACTAATCATTTTGTGCAAAGAGTACCTTTTGTAATTCTATTTGAGCTTAGATATCTTGATGTATTTCTTTGAGGTAGTTTATCAGGTTAATCCTCTCATTTGTTCCCCTTTCCCTTTATTCATTCTCTAATCAAATTGCAACATTGACATCATGGGAAGGAATGTCTTGTTCTTGTTCTATTTCATGATAAGCGATAGGAGAATGATAATGTAGATATTCCCTCAAATTTCTTATATGTTGAGATAAGAGAATATTTATATCTACACCCCTACTATGCAATTTATGATATTTATTTTTTCCTCTTAATCCCAAACTTTCCTTATTTCTAGGCATGCTATAGTCACATTTGGGAGTTATCCTATGATTTCTAACCATATTAACAACTAAGCCATTTGAGGTGTCTTGGTATTGGTCTCTTAAATCAATGAAAGCATCACCTCTACCAAAAGTATTGAATAATTTGGTACAATGAGGATCATGTATAGGTAAATTACCTATATTTTTCACTCTTCATTAGGCCTACTATTTCCTTATATCCGCTAAAACCTTTTCTTTTCTATGTTGATATTTGGGTCTTCTTCCACTTTCCATACCTAATATTCAATTCAAAAATAGGTTCTAAATTTGATGATCAAATAAATTCACCACCCTACTCAAATTAGGAGATACAAGCTTTCAAACAACAAATGCCTATATGATATTGACCAAGGAATTCTATATTCTTGATTGGAATAGATATTTATTAACCAAGTTCTTCAAAGTATGAACATTTTCAAACCATCCTCAATAAAGACAACACTTTATTGGGTCGTGAAATTGCTACTCACTTTTAGAGGGATTTATCCAATTCAAGGCCAAGGATGTGTCATTTTCAGGGTGGAAAAATATACTCATCAATAAAGAGTGAGGGATAGTATTCCTTTTTGAGAGTGGATAAATTATCCATCACTTTAGGCTCAACTAGGCATATGAGGGTATTCCTAGAGGTACCCTCAAATAAGGTTTCTATTTTAATTATAGATATTCATGATAAGTAAATTACAATGGCACCCAAATACATCTTTGATCTCAATTTCTATCACTATACCAAAGCTACCCTTTGTTATGACCTTTATTAATCTAATATACATGTGTAGGACATGATTCTCTCAAGATGATTACTTTCAAGGTTTGCTTCAAATATTCCCTAGATATAACAACGAATAATGAAATACATGGAAATCTACTTTCTGCTCCAAAACTACTAGTTAAATATTTTATTCATTTTAAGCTTATGGAGGATAAAGGTTTTCAAGGTAGGTACTTCATTTGGGTCAAAGAGTCTCATTCAACCATTAAAAACAATAAATAAGAAATTATAATAGAGGTATAATGTTTAGAAATTGAATGTACTTAACAACCCTTCTCCAAATCTACACACATTCAAATGCAATAAGAAAGAGACCATTACAAAAAACAACTATTAATGAATTAAAATATTTTAATACTTATTAAGTTTATATTATAATCACCCTAACAACTATGGTGAGGGAAAAGTTCAAACAAAGAGGATCTTTCCACACTTAAAAAATGAAAAGTTGAGCATGCTCTCCCTAGTTTTTTTGAAAACTAATTGATTTTTTTTATGTGTATAAAATAGTGTGTAAAATGTAAAAATGTAATTTATTTCAAATTTGGATGAATAGAAAAAATGACACTAAAAATACTCTACATAGGTTTTTGGAAAAAGAAGATGATATTGACAAAATAAATTCAAGATCAAAGCCCTAATGTATTGGAAATATAGAAAAATTACATGGTTAGAAAGTGTAGCATCATAAATTTTACTCCCTTTATGGTGAAAGTATAATTTAAGCTCTATTTGGAACTTGATTTAGTAACCTCTCCATCAATGCATTTTAGAAATTAGCTAGCCTTGACCTTTCCTATCAACCCAGGAGAATGTGTTAGTGCTACCCTAGAAAGTGCTTTGTTAATCAAATATCATCAAATTGACCCAACAAGTGCTCATTTTTTGGATAAGACCCGATTAAAGTAGAACCTAAACTTCCAAATAAAATTTGAATGAGTATAAAGAGATAGATAAGGGCGTCCAAAACCCTAGTCTAGGTATTTTTCCTGATAAATTTAATTTCCCATTTTTGTGAGTCTCTAATTTCAAAGATGTGAATTCAAATCTGGTTCTTGGTAATAAATTAATCTCAAAAAATAAAATAAAATGAATCATCCTACACTTTAATTTATTCCTATATTCCACTATATAAACATGAATTATTACTTCAAATTAGAGGGAGAAAGCAATTAATAAGGAAGGACTCTGCCAGAATACATCCATTTTTACAAATTTACAAGGCGAATTTTAGAATTATTCAAGCTAGCACAATGATTGGAGTTTGATGCCCATGGAAGAACATGATGGAATCTAGGTTTTGGAGATAGTTTTGGCTTCTTTCAAGCACCTAATGATTTTTTTCATAGTGTTCACATCTTCATACTTTGATCTACTTGTTGTCCTAAACAATGTATTTATGCATTTGGATTTTCCTAAGAGTATTTGTCTTTCTCTTGGGTTGATCTTGTTCATGTAATTTAGGAATCCTTCTCTAACATATTTGAGTAGTTTTTTTTTTTTTTTTTCATTTTAACTCATTACAACCTTAGACACACTTAATGTTAGGAGCACACACATTGTATCAATCAATCAATCAACTATTCATGGAGGTAGAACTACCAAAAGGGGGTTTTGAACATGAAAAAATACTATATATAGCCCCCTTTTCCCCTCTTTGCTATGATTTTTTAGGTTCAATTTGAAATATGGAAAATTATAGAGTGAAAGTACAAAGTGCAGATCTATAATTTTTAGACTAGAAAGTTGCAATCATATCTTATTTCTCAATCAAGGGTGCCCAACACCCTTGACCTATTAATTCAACCCCAAATTTGTAGTACAGGTGCACATAAGTCTACCCTTCTCAGATCTATCTTTATTCTATGAATTTTTCAGTTTCATTTGTGTGGAAAACTTACATTTTTCAGATTAGGCTACATAGTTAAATAAGTCAATTAATTAACAAAAAATCTAATCAATTTTCAAGGAAACAACAAAACCAGCCCTAGGGAAAATTGGCTCTCCTTCTAGGTTGTTAGCCAATCTCATTACCTTTTCATCTTGGCTTCTAATGTTGATGTGAAGAAATATTGATCTTAGTAATCTACTCACTAGGTCTAAGATCTCTTTTTCCACATCACATTGTGGTGAACCTAGCATAATTTACACTAGTTAAATCTTTTGATTTATGTTGCATATCCTTTAGATATGAATTATCAAGAAAATGTTCAAAAATTAGGATCTCCTTGTGTTTGCAAAAAGTGTGTTCGCATTGGAAAAGAAGTGTTATTTGTTAAATTTATTGTAATAATTAGAAATTTTATTTAATTTAAATTTCAATAATATATTAGATCTATAGATAAATTGGATAATATTATGAATTAGTGCATGAATTTTTTGAAAATATCATTTCTACAAAATTTATAAACCCTAGTTCATTGCATTAGGTCACATTTTTTACAAAATCGGGGAAAACTATAGTATTTTTTAGTTTCAAACCTGAGTTGTGTTAGTATCAGATATCTGTTAATTGTAATCACTATCACAAAATTCAAAATTTTAAAAACTTGAATCTTTGACCTCTAGGGTGCTAGCACCCTTGACCTACTCAATTTTTGTATAATTTTAGGAATAAATTGATATATGTATTATCTATACAAATATGAAACCTATTTTTGAAAATAGTATCTGTAACAAACCAAAGTGGTTGTGTTTGATCATAACTAATGTTAAGAGGCATAAACATAAATGTAAATTTCTATTAATATTGTAATTAATCTCTTGGAGAAAGTTCAATAATTTGATCATGTCAAATCTCTTTTTACAAGTTTGTTATACATATGACGAGCCTTTTTGTAGTGATGATTTTGGTATGTTAGATGAAGCTCTTGATGATTTCATCTCACCTAAATCATCCACTAAGACTCTTAAAGTTTCAAAATTTCAAAGAATAATAAACACAATCACACCACAACTAGTTATTTACCCTCCTTCAAATCATCCTCAATCACAAAATCAATGTATGCTTATTATTGGACCACTGTCAAACAACCAAAAAGCTCCTAGTCATATCTTAAAATTTTCAAGAAAGTTGACTCAATATAACCACATACAAAAAATGTATCACAATAATAATATTACCATGTTGTAGATCATACATATAATACAACAAACAACAAACAAACAAAACAAACACCAGCCATTTTGTCATCAATATCATTCCCACAACCTATTCTTCCTCTTGTACCTCATTTACCTCAACACAATGGTAATATGATCTTTTGGAGCAAATTCATGCTACCCCAACTAATATTTTGTTGTGGGATTTAATTCAAAACTTACCTATTTATCGTAATATGATTCAAGAGGCTTTACAAAAAAAAAACGTGCCACCTTATACTAAACCATATGATTTATCAGATTTTCTTGTGGACATGAATTAAAAAAAATTGGACATTATATTTTATCAAAGTGAGTTACCCCTCTTGAAATTAAAAAAAAATATGATTCCTTGATGATAATGGTTGTCATTAATAAAATTGGTGTTAGGCATACCCTTATTGATAATGGGTTAGGTATTAATGTTTGCAGTAATTACCTTTTAATCAAGCTTGGCATGGATAGATCTCTAATTCAACCTGATGCTTTGTCTATTCATGGTTTCGATGATGTTGGTAGGTGACAATTAGGAATAATTACATTACCTATTAAAGTAGGTCTCATAGTTTTACCTACCCTTATCCATGTCATATTGGATGTCCTATCATATAATATTCTCCTTGGAAGACCATGTATTCATGCTATGGGAGGAGTTCCTTCCACCCTTCACCGTATAGTGAAGTATACATATAACAAGGTTTACATAGTGAAAGATTATTCTAAGTTTGAAAGTTGTTTGTGAATTGAAATAGGAAATAGAATTCCCTTTAACACATTGATTTCATCTTCAAAGTGAAACCTATGCCTAACAAAGATAGTGAATTAGATGAATGTGTTTCACCCACGACAAAACTCTTGGATGATGATTGGGGTTTGTTAGATTTTACACCTACTTTCATGGGGGAGTATAGAATCTCACCATCTATGGATGAAGAATCAAATGAATCTGTAGTGACATCTACACAATCTTCTATGGATTGTCCTCAAACATCTAATTTTACAACTTCCAGCAATAAAGGTGATACTAGCTATACGTTCGCATATGATGTGAATAATTATGAAAAATTGCCTTCCACAAAAGACATGGAATATATTTATGGTAGAGGATATAAAATATTTTCTTAGTTTGGATATAATGGCAATGGTTGTGGTACAAAGGAACAAGGTATCAAGGTCCCTATAAAATTGAACACATAAGGCACAAAAACGGTCTTGGTTATCATCCTTTGAAACCCACAAGAGCTTCATGAAGACCTTCACTTAATGTAAACAAAATAATACAAGACCCTCTTAAGATGTCACTCAGCCTAGTTCACCCTAAGATGATAAGAAAAATCAATAAACATATGTCATTGGATATATTTCAGAATGATGAGTCCTTGGTAGAATTTTTGGGAGTTTATGACAACTTTCCTACTTATCATCATGATTGTGGATTTTATTATTATTTAAATATTGAATCATAATTTTGGAAAGACACTTGTATATTAGATGATATGGTAAACATACCCCAAGATTTTCCTAATATGTCAGACCATAGTATGCTACTTGTAGGAGATACTGTTGGTATCTCAATGGACCCTTCTAACATGGAAAACAATATTTTAATTGGAAAATGTATTGACTATGAGGAACAATGAGAGCATAATACATTATAACATAACTTTCCTACTTTGTTTGCTTGTTCTTATTTATATATGTTTGGCATAGATCCAAAGGTTGTTACACATAATATTGTGCTAGAAGATAATGATAAACTTGTAAGATATAAGATTCATAAAATGCATCTCAAAGTGGCTTTGTTGGTTAAGGATGATATTGAAAATCTCTTACAAGTTGGTTTCATTTGCCCTATAGACTAATCACCTTAGATATTAAACATAGTGGTTATCATAAAATCGAATAATCATTATTTGAATGTGTATAGATTTTTGTGACCTTAATAATGCATCTTTGAAAGAAAATTTCTCTCTCCCTAACATAGACATGATTGTTGATTCAACCACCAGACATTATTTACTTTCATTTATGGATTTATTTTCTAGATATAATCAATTTTTTATTAATCCTAAGAGCATTTTGCTGGGTTTTCATGCCATTTAGATTGAAAAATATCAGAGAAACATACCAGAGAGCTATGACATTAATATTTATGATTTTATCCATAAAATTTTAGTAGATTATGTCGATGATATCTTGTCTAAATGTATATCGCATCAAGATCATGTTAAAATTATTTGTCAAATATTCAAATGAATTCATAAGTATAACATGTGACTGAACCCGTGAAAGTGTGTCTTTGGTGTGGATAGTGGAAAAATATTGGGGTTTATTGTGTCACATCGAGGTATTGAGGTGGAAACAAAGAAAATAAATGCTATAATAAACATGCCACCTCCTTGTAGAGAAGGGGGATTCACTACTCATGAGTCTGTTTATTCTCAAGAGAGTCATAGGGAAAAAAATACCCTAAACTACATTTAGTTGAAAAGGTGGGAGTTCTAGAATAAAAAAGAGTAGGTCACAGAGGTTTTCTGGAAAAACTAACAAATTTTTAGTCAAAGGACAAGAGCGCAACACATGGATCAAAATACAGTGTGTTGGAGTCACAAAGGCACACTAGCATCTTATATAGACCATAAACCAAGAATATCACAAAAAATAGCAAAGTAACCACTAACAATATAATTGCTAAGAAATAATAACCCACATAATGAAGCCTCCAACAAGTAGATATCTTCAACACCTACACACATAAGACTGATGGAAAATGTTGGGGCTGTTTAGGGGTTTTCCTTAGTCAAACTCCCGTTTCAGTTTTCCCACCTCCATGGATAGCTAGATAGATAGATAGAAATAATAGGAAAAAATGAAATGAAAGCAAGAGTGATAAAAGAAATCCCCACTCAAGGAGGAGAAACCGTATCACCAAATAGAGATGCAATAGATAGATAAGATAGTAAAATGCTTAGAAAGGGGATGTGCAAAATCACAAGATGCTTAAAGATACAAGAAAAGAGAGATATCACCTATAAGGCTTGAGGAAGCCAATGAGAGAAAGGATGAAAGAGAGGGCTACAAGAGCCAAGATAGCTACAAAGAGCATTGTGAGAGCTTGAGAGTTTTGTTGTAGAAAGATGTATAGAGTTATGCACAAGATAAGCTTCTAACAAGACAAGAGAATATCCAAGAGAGAAGCCAAGAAGCTAGAGAGAAGCTAGAAGACCAAGATGAATTGAAAAGATAACATTTAAAGAGAGAAGAGGAGAGAAAAGAAGCTTCTTGAGTCGTTGCAAGGCATCCCAGGCCATTACCACCAACAAAAGTAGTTGACAAGTGGAAAGGAACCCATAAATGGTTATTTGAACATCAAAACGTTGTAGGATGCTAGTGCAGTGTGTGGATGTCCATGTGGTGTGCTAGTGTCCAGACACATCATGCTACAAAACAATGAGAACAAGAAAAGCACAAGGTTTGATGTAAAGCTGATGCGTGAAGGTAGTTGTTGAAAAGGGGTCTTGAGCATCCTAAGAGGGGAAAAAGGTTGATGTAGGGGCTAAAATGAACCTACACAAAGGATAAGGGAGTGGAAACTAAAGTGAATACAAGAATGTATGTGAAATTATAGGTGGTGCAATTTTACAACATTTAATTTTTCCCCCACTTTAGTGGGTATATGAATCTACACTAATATGCACACTAAAGGAAATCTACTAAGCATAAATAACATTATGATACCAAAAGGATATTGTAGAGGAAGCAAATAGCTCTTCTAACCAAGGAAGCATGCCCCTAGGCCGAAGGCCTACAAAACAAATGCATTAGACAAGAAATATCTACATAAGACAACGAGGTTAGAACATAAAAACCATTAGATCACAAGGTTAAAACATATAAAATAGATACACATAGGCACATAACAAACTAAAGGATTTGAGTTGGAAAGTGAAAGAGACCTCAATGTAAAAGGTTGTATCAATACTATGTGTTGTCCCCAAATTAAGAAACAACACATAGAAGAATTTTTAAATAGAGAGAAGAAAGTAAGGATCGATTGCTTCAAGAGAGGAATGCATACAAAAGATAGGGAAGCAATCAATATCAAAGAGAGAAATAAATATATACTCAGGATGAAGAAGATGCAGGTTTTGATCCGATATATATAATTGTGAGAGAAAAGAGAAAGAGAGAGGTCTCAAGAGAGAGTAAGGAGCTAGAAAGGAATGAAAATTCCAAGAGAGATGGCTCCACATGTACTCGGTCTTGTCAAAGAGTTGAACAAATTATGCCATAGGCCCTCAGACCTACAAAAAGGTGGATAAAAGGCTTTGCAGGTGCTTGGTCCTACAAAGTTGAACAAAAGATATCCCATAGGATGAAAGCACTTTATAGGTCCTTAGAATTGCAAAGGAGGATCCCTAGGTGCTCGGTCCTGAGGGATGCCAAATTTGAGAGGCTTTATAGAGTATGATAGGCCCTTATAGGAGCTTGGTTCTGCAAGATTGATTGAAAAGCAACTTCACAGGTGCCCCTGTAAAGCAACATGTTAATTCGTAGACAAAACATGTTAGATATCAAAAATCCATGCAGGTAGATAGATAGTCACATAAACAATCAACAATTGAAGGAGAAGCTTTCAAAGGGGTCCCTCGAGAACCCTTCAAAAGAAAGGGGTCCACTCAAGGGAAACACTGTTGAAAGATAGAGAGAAGAGAGGGAGTCCTTAGGAAGGACACATGTCTCTAGAACAAGTTATTGTTGTCCCCTAACATACAAGGGAGGAGAACCATGTAAGATACTATAGAAGGGAGGTGCAAGAATCTCATGAGAAGATGCTTAGAACAGACATGATAGAGGCATACCTTGATATCACTTGTCATTCAAAGAAGAGGCAAGTGCATCAAAAAATAGATGAGTGATGCCACCAAAATCACAAAGTTGTATTTTTTCGATCAAGGCTCGACATTCATTAGTGTCCAATGGTCAAGCACTTGATGGTATGCACAGAAAGAATGTTTTTCTTTATCATACTTATGAGATTTATTATGCTTAGGAGGAGGAAGAGTAATCAAGTGGGCTTTGAAAAGCCCCAAAAAAATACACTCTTTCTCAAATAGAAGATGAGGAGCAGGAGGCAACCCTTTCTCTTGTGAAGAGGAGTTTGATTGCTCAGAAGAAGAAGGCATGAAGATAGAAAACAATAGAGGATGAATCAAATGATATTGAGTGAAAATTACATTGACATTCAATTGTGGTTTCCATTTATATTGTTCATTCGAGAAACCAAGCCCCAAATTACATTTATGAGGTGCACATTCTATAGGGACCTGAATGCCTTGTTCTTTATGCCCACAAAATTTACATCCATAGCCATATTTAGATACAAGTTTAAAGCCAGGACCATAACATGTTTGTAAATATTGAGGAGGATCTCCATAGAGAGCATTATTCCAGAAATGGGGATTATACTCTTCTATGGGATCTCCATCAGCCTTCTTGACAGGACTGTCAACACTAGAATCCTTAACATAAGCATGATCATCTTCCTCAGAAGGGGAAGGACCAACATTAAGAACATTACAATTTGTGTTCACATCATCCCAAAATGTAGGAGAATAACCATCTTCGATAGCAGGTTTGGATGATGTTATCAAAAATTTTAAGTGAATCAGGTCAACTTTATATTCCTTGATGAAGGAAGATGTAAAGTCTAGAGAACCCCAATCATCAGCAAGACATGCATTCTTTTGAGAAGTAGAAGTAGACAAGGAAGACTTAGGACTTTCTTCTTTAGGTTGCTCCTCTTTAGGGACATTCACTTAGTGGAAAATCTCCATAGAAGGTACCATTGAGGAACATGTCATCACATCAGAGGACAGTGATGGAATATAGTTCTTAATAGTAGAAAAAATTGAGCTTCGACCAACAATTGCCAACTCACAAAGGTGGATTGCTTCAGGGTCAGCCTTGATTGTGACCACTTGATTGTTAGCTACAAACTTTAGAGATCTATGTAAGGTAGAAGTCACAAGACCCATAGCATGAATCCAAGGTCTTCCAAAAATAATATTGTAAGGTAACAAGTTAGGCATCACATAAACCAAAGTGGGTAAGGTAACGGGTCGTAGCCACAAAGGCAAGATTATCATGCCTAAGGCTTGTCGGCCAACATTATCAAATCCATGAATGTACAAAGAAGAATCTTCTAAAGAAGAGGAATCAATTTTAATCTTAGGTAATAGATCCATACCACAAACACTGAGAGTTGAATCAGTATCAATGAGGGTACGTCTAATACCAATGTTATTAACGTTAACTATGATCATCATAGGGTCCACTTGTTTTTGCACATTTGGGTCTGGTAGTTCTTGCAAATAGAACATAATATTTGGTGAATCTGCATGAATAGAGCCATCAATGCATTAACATCTTCTGAACTAGCAAAGGAGGAAAGAGGATCTTTTGCAAGGCTTCCTGAAGCATACCTTGATAAATTGGAGCATACTAAAGCAAGTTCCACAGAGAGATCTTAGCTGGAGTAACACGAAGTTTCTCGAAAAAATCATAATCACCAAGTTCTTTAGTTGTAGGTTTAGGTGCTTGAGGAAGGCTTGGTTGGGAAGGTTGTAAAGAAGTAGGTTGATTAACATTTAATTTATTCTTTCTAGTATTATAAGTATGGGCTACCGCTTTATAAGAGGGAGCCGAAGAATCATCATTAAATGGGACACCATTATTAGAACAAATCCCTTTAGGAGAAGGAATAGTTGGAGTCAAATAAATGATGGGTCTATTAGACCTTTGAGGGGTGGTAGAGAAAAATTATATTTACGGATTCCTTGCAACTTCTAGAGGAATAATTTGAATAAATATGCTCAACATCTATCCTTGAAGGATCCGATGTGAGAAGGGATTCATCATTTTCTAATGCATCATATCTAGAAGAGAGTGCATTAGAATGAGGAGGAGATTCATCATTCACTAATGCATCATCTCTAGAAGAGAGTGCATTGGAATGAAGAGAAGGTAGAGTAATGTTAAGAAAAGCATCAATGATTTTATCCTCTGCACCAAATATCCTTACAAGTAGAAGGAATTTTAGGAGAGGGGTCAACAAAAAAAATAGGAAAGGAGAAAAAAGCTCACTTTCACATGCTTGTAAGAGAAATTCTTGAAGTTTCTTAACAAAGCTGGAAAAAGATAGAAGGAAGAAAGATAGAAAGTACATTTTGAAATAGAGATATAAACAAGTTGGCTAAAGGTTGTCGTATCACTTTGACAGTACAAAATGGGGTTTAGGGAATCACCCCAAAAAAAAATTGTTTAAGGTGTGTTCACGCCGGGTTCACCAAAATTTAGAGAAGGGGAATTCACTGCTCACGAGTCTCTTTATTCTCAAGAGAGTCTTAGGGAATGAACTGCCCTAAACTACCTCAAGTTGAAAAGGCAAGAGTTCCAAAATCAGAAAGAGTAGGTCACATATGTTTTCTGGACATACTAATAATTTTTTGGTCAAAGGATGGAAGTGCGACACGTAGATGACATCACAACATGCTAGACTTCCAAAGGTATGTTGGTGTCTTATATGGACCAGAAACTGAGAAGGTCACAAGAAACAACAAAGTAACCACTAACAATCTAATTGCTAAGAAATAAAAACCCACATAATGAAGCCTTCAACAAGTAGATATCTTCAACACCTACACACATAAGACCGAGGGAAAATGTTGGGGTTGTTTAGGGGTTTGACTTAGTCAAACTCCCATTTCATTTTTCCCACATCCATAGACAACCAGATAGATAGATAGAAATAATAAGCAGAAATGAAATAAAAGAAAGAGTGATAAAAGCAATCCTCACTCAAGGAGGAGAACCTGTATCACCAGATAGAGATGCAATAGATAGATAAGATAGTAAAATGATTAGAAAGGGGATGTGAGAAATCCCAAGATGCTCGAAGATACAAGAAAAGAGAGATATCACCTGCAAGGCTTAAGGAAGCCAATGAGAGAAAGGATGAAAGAGAGGGTTGCAAGAGCCAAGATAGCTACAAAGAGCATTGTGAGAGCTTGAGAGTGTTGTTGTAGAAAGTTGTATAGAGCTACACAAGCAAGATAGCTAGAACAAGATAAGAGAATCTCCAAGAGAGAAGCCAAGAAGCTAGAAGATCAAATGGATTGTAAAGACCATTTTTAAAGAGATAATAGGAGGGAAAAAATCTTCCCAAGCTATTACAAGGCATCCCGGGCTGTTACCACTGAAAAAAGTAGTTGAAAAGTGGCAAGGCACTCAAAAATGACTGTTTGAACATCAAAATATCACAGGATGCTAGCACTATGCGTTGATGTCCATGCAAAAAGGTAGTGTCTAGAAAAATCATGCTACAAAACAATGAGAACAAGAAAAGCAAAAGGTTTGATGCAAAGCTAACGCGTGAAGGTAGTTGTTGAAAAGGGGTCTTGAGCATCCTAAGAAGGAAAAAAGGCTGATGCAGGGGCTGAAATGAACCTACACAAATGCAAAGGGAGTGGACACTAAAGTGGATACAAGAATGTATGTGAAATTATAGGGGGTGTAATTTTACAACATTTCACTCCTAAACATATTTCTCAACTTCATAG
Organism: Sequoia sempervirens; assembly: GCA_007258455.2. Classification (NCBI taxonomy): domain Eukaryota; kingdom Viridiplantae; phylum Streptophyta; class Pinopsida; order Cupressales; family Cupressaceae; genus Sequoia; species Sequoia sempervirens. The sequence goes on from VDFB02094375.1 coordinate 56,715, forward strand.
CTTACAAGGAAAGATTCAAGCTATTCGTCATTTTGTTGCATCATTGGCAGATTAGACTCTTCCCTTCACTCATTTTATTAAGAAAGAGTCCCACTTAAAATGGAATAAGATTGTCAAAAATCCTTTAAAAATTTAAAGCATTATTTGGCTAATCCTCCTATCTTACAAGCACTTGCTTTAGGACATCTCTTTATTCTTTAGATTTATGCTTCATCCAATGCTCTTGCTATGTTAATAGCACAACAAGATATGAATGGTTAAAAATGTCTTGTGTGTTATATTAGTTGAATATTGATTGATTATGAAACATAATTATACGTATATAGAAAAAAAATATTTGGCTCTTGTGTTTGTTGCAAGTAAACTGAGGCATTATTTGTTAAATGTTGAAGTGCATGTTGTTACAAATTTTGATCCATTAAACCATATTTTCTCTAAAATGGATTTATCTAGATGCCTAGTAAAATGGGTAATGTTGTTAATAAAATTTGATCTTAAATTTGTCTCTTAAAAGGAAATTAAGGGTCAAGCATTGATTAACCATTTAGCCGAGGCTCCTTTACTATTAGCTCTCCCAAACCCAAAATTATTTATCGATGAGCATGTCTTGAAATTAGAAGAAGAAAAAACATATGATTTATATTTTGATGATTCTAAGTGTCAGACTAGCTCTGGTGTTGGGGTTATATTATTTCCTCCTTCAAGTTAGCTAATTCCCTTATCCTACTATCTCAATTTCATATGCATAAATAACATCATAGAATATGAAGCTCTTATCCCTAGTTTACGAGCAACATTGTCTCTTAATATCCAACACCATCGTATATTTGAAGAGTCTGAATTAATCATAAGATAAATTAATGGATCATATCAAGAAAAATAAGATGAACTATCACAATATCATGATCTAGTATTAGTGATGTTAAATATTTTTTCCTCGTATACTATTGACAATATTTTTTGGAAGGATAATTGACATGAAAATGCAATGGTGAGCACTGCCTCTCTTATATCCCTCGAGGATTCATCTATGGATTTTAATTTTGTTATTTATAACCTTAAGTTGTTGTCAATAACATAAAACATTAAGGATGGGATAGTATGTTGTGCAATTAACTCAAATGAATGTTACTCCCACATATTTCAATATTTGCACGATGGTACCTTTCCTGATCCAACTACAAAAAATACCCAAGCTCATATTCGAAATCTCACAGTGCAATATATAATTTTAACTAATGTGTTATATTAAAGAGAATATAACGGTGTCCTTCTTTGTTGTTTTAGTATATCAGAGATCCCCATTGCTCTCTAAGAATCACATTCAGGTGCTTGTGGGGGATTTTTTTTTGTCGATATTTGGTTCAAAAGTTAATCTGTATTGGATATAATTGGAAAAATATGGAATGAGATTCTTTTTCCTTCATTAAGAAATGTCTAAAATGTCAACAACAATTTGATTCATGCTCCTGCCCATGAACTTTTTGCCCAAGTTTCTATTTGGCCATTTTTTGTGTGGGGCTTGGATATTATTGGTAAGATTTCTCCTCCTTCGTCTCAGGGACATACTTTTATTATTACTACATATTATTTCACAAAGTGGGTTGAAGTAGTTGCTCTTCTCTTCACAATGATTGAAGTTATTTATCGCTTTATATTAGATAACATTATATAAGGATTTGGTCTCCCTTTTTCTCTGGTTTCAGATAATGTTACATCATTTAAGAACAAATAAGTGAAGAAATTCATTGAAAATTTTCATATACATCATTTTTCTACACCATATCATCCT
>VDFB02094375.1:58606-81987 GCA_007258455.2 Sequoia sempervirens
TAAAGAATTGGTAATGAATAAGGGGTCATTACTTTCTAAATGAAGATATACTAAGAACAACTTCAAAAACACTATGACAAGAAACTAACAATGAATCCAAAAACTTCCTAGCTTGACACCATCCCCGACAACGACACCAAAAATGTTGGCCTCCTACAATGATTCCATAGCTAAGCCTTTACAACCACGATTCATAGATTGGACATCTAACCTAAATAACTACTTCAATCATCATGAAGGTGCATTTAAATTGTCAACCGAGGGACATGAACTTGAAATGGGCTAGCACTGTATGTGCACTAGGGGCTCAAGTAGTCATTGCATTTTACAGCTAAGAAACACAATGCTAAAAGTAAATTGCTGAAAAAGAAATAAAGAAAATACTAAACATCAACCAAAAACTATGTTGAATTGAAATGCGTGACAAGAATAAAAGATCTGGGCAAAAAAAATGGAACTGCTCTGTCTTCTTTGGCTACAGGAATAAACACAAAATGGACTTCCAGTGGCTGCAAGAATAGTCGATGCCATATTTTCAACTAAGTACTGAATAGTAAGTAATACTAAACTAATGCTAAACTAATGAAGCAGATTACTCACCAATTGGCCCCCCTTGGATAAGTATCCTCTAAAATAACAAGAACTCAAATGCTCAAACTCATAATTTTATTTCATTCACTACAAATTGAAATTGGAATACAATATCAAATCGTGCAACCTCTTCCTCTTGTTCTTACTAATCAACTGACTGAACAATCAAATCACTAACTAACTAGGAGGAAGGAGCATCTGATTATTATTTATGCTAACAAATAAACAAGGCAGTCAACTCCATGACTGGGAGGATGCCAATTAGGGAAAACAAAGAAAGTGGAGCAATGATGATTACACATGCATGGAATCCGGCTAGACATAGACTCAGCACAACAGTGACGCCTGTGCATGCTCGAACATTAAAAGTCCATTACAAGGTGGTTACACTTCAGCTACATGGAGAATCTTTTGCCACCGATCTTCTTTAACTTGGAGCACTTCCTTTGCTGTCCGTCATGGTGCATGCCTAGTTGGCGGTGTCTTCCTCAACTTAGCACATTAAATCTGCATGGTAAGGTTAGTACTCATACTAATTACACATCTATAACCACCTTAAGAAAATTTCACTAACCACATTCAAAATCAATATAGATAGTTCACATTTTATGCCAAACATCATTAAGGTTTGCAGAGATCAAATGTTATTGGTTTGAGGGAAACATTATGCCAATCTCAATACTTATGCATTAAATTCTATGAAATCTATGAGCAAATAGACTATAGATTCTCCCCAAAACTAGACCAAAAAATAGGCTCATCAGACACGAGGTCACCTAAGAAGGGACCCACAGGAAAATTCGTCTCTAAAACACATGACCTAGATTGGACTCAAACATAGAATCACCCTTTTGCAGGGAAAAATCGCTTGTACACAGTGCAAATTCACCTCTATGAGAAGAAAATTCTCCTCTAAGGGCAGGGGCTCACTGTGGAAAAGGACAAAAAACATGACAAACAATAGAAAGAAAGACTGGATTAACTCAACTGAAAATAAAAGCACTGGTATCGCACAATGAAGACATGTCGGGCATCACAATCCTAAAATTAGTATTGAAAGTTTACAAACTTGATGTAGGCCCACCACCTTGAGCGAACAACCCAAGGTTAATACTTCATGATTCTGGGGTGGTTATCTGGATCACCCTTTCTTGTGAAGGCAGATAGCTAGCATTCTAGTGGCACAGGGTCATCAACAGATGCCACAGACTCACCTTCACACTCTCTCAAGGATTATCATATTCCACCACAAGTATTTCTATCTCAACCCAAGGGAGTACGTGGTGAGTAACTTTGGGGTACGGTGCACATCCCCTGCACTACACCAAGCCGTGGATAAAACATGGGTCTCTATCTAGGGTATACAAGGCTATCTCGTGCATCCTCGATATATGCTAGGTATGTGAGGCACAACCATGAACACCAACCCATCACAAGCATGGATTGGGAGCCCCAACAAGGTACTGGAAACTCAAACCAACCTTGCATGTCTTATCTAGGTATCACCCTAGCTTTGATGCTTCTCTAAACATGACATGACTAGATTGGGGTACAAATTTAGCTCTCCCCCCTTTATATACCCTGTCGGTAAAATGTGGTTGGAATCGTCCCTTGGGTGATGAAATCCCAAGTAGGTCCCACTAAAGGAAGAATATACTAGATGTTTTAGCTAGTCCCCAGGCTCACACGTAGTGCAAGGGGAGAGCTTAGATGCACTAGCACCTCCTAGGTAGACTGGATTGGACTAGAACAAAATATGATTTCTTGTCACCCAGGATCACCGAAAGGTGCAAGGGGAGTGGATACATCCGCAACTTTCTCCCAAACACAACAAACAAGGTAAATTGATCCTTTAATTAATTCTACGTGTGCCCAAATTAGTGCGAAAAATAGACAACAAACATAGCTAATCTAGGGGTCTTCGATTAATCATCTTGTAGAAAATATGTTAGTAATTTTCACCACTAGTCTTGGATGAATGGGGAACAATTACTGCACAAACTGTTAGTAAAAAATGACACACTCACAAACAAACAAGTTAGCAGATTAGTACCTGAAATTGAAATCAAATTGAAACTAGAATTGGAAAATTCAAAGTTCGAGATTACCTCAAATTCACCTCTATGTAAGGAAAATTCACCTATTTCTAATAATCAAAGTCGCTTGTCTAGGAGAATGGGAAAATTTGCAAATGCTTGTTCAGGCGGATGGCTGAATTTGCGTATGCTTGTCGGGAGGGATGGGCGAATGCACATATGCCTCTGTTAGTTTCTCACTCTTGCCTATTCTTGGAAACCTTCACGTATTCACCTTTGCATTGAGAAAATTTTCCTATCAAGTTAGATTCACCCCTTTTTAAGAAAGGGCAATTTTGAGTTCACCTATGTCAGCTACAGATTCGCCTCTGTAATAGGCGGGTTCACCCATCAAGGCAGATTTTCCTTTGCGTGTGAAAATATGAACCTTTAAAACTCAAACAACATCAAACATAAAAGTGTAGAACCATGACGTGGGTGCCACCAGGCATGCCATAAATGTGTGCAAGTGTTTGTACTCCTAAAAATGCAAAACAACTAAAGTAAATGCAACTTGGAAAGAACACAAACAATCACCTCAAAATTGGCCTAGTTTAACCCAAACAAAATGCACAAGAAAAAACAATTTCTTTCCTTGTTTGAGTTGTCTCCTTTGGTTGGCCCCTTGATGTCAATTTTGTGTGCTCCTTCTTAGAAAAATAGCATGAAACCTAGCTCTAAATGATGGTGATGAGATAGTGGATGCAATGGTGAAAATGGGTATTTAGAAGGATGCAATATGTGAGCTCAAAGGTGTAAGAATGGAGGATGAAGGTTAGAGTGCTTGGATGAGTGCTCTAGCTTGATTGCAAATGTGTGTGATTGAATGGTGTCCAAATAAGGGAAAATTCCTCCATTTTTAGGGGAAGTGCCTCTAAACAATGGGGGGTTAGGATGGAGCCACAATGGACAAGATCAAGGGCTAGGGTGAGTTGAGGAATCACAAGCCCTCACATCTTGCCATGTGTTAGGTGAGGTGTCAAAAAGGAGATGAGGTGGAGGTACCTTATGGTACCTAGGGATTGGGACAAGATCTCCTCATAAAGGAGGTCCTTGTCCACATGTGGGTGATGGGATGCTAAAAATTCCTCAAATATCCACATGGGGAAGAGGGGAGGAATTAAAAATTCCTTAAAAGGCCTAGGGAGAATAAATATGAATTTGAAATTCACATTAGGGAGGGGTTGCCTTCTCTAAAAGGAGAAAGCAATTAATGAAGGTTGACTTAGGGGTATGCCATAAATGGCATGAGGATTAGGTTGACCTAATTAGGTGATTAGAGTTGTGCAAACACGAGATTAGATGGATTAATGATGGATTAGGAGCAAGTGGGGTATTATGGAGGATGTGACCCTAATCATGATTAGGGATGTGCACATCCTAATCATAGATTAATTAACTTAATCTGGATCAGAGAATATTATGAAGGATGGGACAAGAAGAGAGAAAATGATGAATTTAAAATTGATTTAAATTCATAAAGGGAAAATTACTAAATTAAATAAATTAGAGTATTTATTTAATTTAGAAAGGAAAGGGGACAATGGGGCAAAGTATTTAATTATTTAATTAAATACCTTAGGAACATTAGAAGAAGGGGAATATTAATTAAATGATAAATTATTTAATTAACACAGATGAAGGGTGCAGGATAGAGGAATAAAGGGAGTGAATTTGACCATATGGTGGTGGTCAAATTCTGATGTCTACACTTATATTTAGTGGAACTTTCCTCATTGTCATGATAAACATACTGTTAAATTATATAAATATTTCACTTATATCCTTCTTGATTGTTGTGAGTTCATGGATGGTGAATTTGGGATCTATCATATCCCCATACTATAATCTAAAAATTCTCATGAACTCCTCCCATGTGTCAATATTTCTATTTGGAAGGCTTCTATACCACTCTTTTGAAAATTTCCCCAAGGATTGTACAAATATTTTCATCATTGCATCCTCATCCTCCATTTTATATTCATCCATGATGTTGATAAAGTGTCAAATATTATCTTCTCCTATGATTCCATTATTTCCCTCAAATATTGGTATCTTTCCCTTATCTCATTTAGAATTAAATTGGGAAAGACAAGGACACCAAATAAATCTAATTATTTGTACTTGTGAAGATGAAGATGTTACCTAATTGGAGGGAACCTTTGAGCACGCCTTCTATGGAGACCGCATATTCATCTAATCATTGACCTATTGATTTACCCACTAATTAGGAATATGCTAATTTTGGAAATTAGGGGCGTATTGTGAATTCATTTGGTAATTTTAGTAGTGAATATTTCAAACATTGTTTTGATTCAAATAATGTTTTTTATTTAATTACTAATCATTTTGTGCAAAGAGTACCTTTTGTAATTCTATTTGAGCTTAGATATCTTGATGTATTTCTTTGAGGTAGTTTATCAGGTTAATCCTCTCATTTGTTCCCCTTTCCCTTTATTCATTCTCTAATCAAATTGCAACATTGACATCATGGGAAGGAATGTCTTGTTCTTGTTCTATTTCATGATAAGCGATAGGAGAATGATAATGTAGATATTCCCTCAAATTTCTTATATGTTGAGATAAGAGAATATTTATATCTACACCCCTACTATGCAATTTATGATATTTATTTTTTCCTCTTAATCCCAAACTTTCCTTATTTCTAGGCATGCTATAGTCACATTTGGGAGTTATCCTATGATTTCTAACCATATTAACAACTAAGCCATTTGAGGTGTCTTGGTATTGGTCTCTTAAATCAATGAAAGCATCACCTCTACCAAAAGTATTGAATAATTTGGTACAATGAGGATCATGTATAGGTAAATTACCTATATTTTTCACTCTTCATTAGGCCTACTATTTCCTTATATCCGCTAAAACCTTTTCTTTTCTATGTTGATATTTGGGTCTTCTTCCACTTTCCATACCTAATATTCAATTCAAAAATAGGTTCTAAATTTGATGATCAAATAAATTCACCACCCTACTCAAATTAGGAGATACAAGCTTTCAAACAACAAATGCCTATATGATATTGACCAAGGAATTCTATATTCTTGATTGGAATAGATATTTATTAACCAAGTTCTTCAAAGTATGAACATTTTCAAACCATCCTCAATAAAGACAACACTTTATTGGGTCGTGAAATTGCTACTCACTTTTAGAGGGATTTATCCAATTCAAGGCCAAGGATGTGTCATTTTCAGGGTGGAAAAATATACTCATCAATAAAGAGTGAGGGATAGTATTCCTTTTTGAGAGTGGATAAATTATCCATCACTTTAGGCTCAACTAGGCATATGAGGGTATTCCTAGAGGTACCCTCAAATAAGGTTTCTATTTTAATTATAGATATTCATGATAAGTAAATTACAATGGCACCCAAATACATCTTTGATCTCAATTTCTATCACTATACCAAAGCTACCCTTTGTTATGACCTTTATTAATCTAATATACATGTGTAGGACATGATTCTCTCAAGATGATTACTTTCAAGGTTTGCTTCAAATATTCCCTAGATATAACAACGAATAATGAAATACATGGAAATCTACTTTCTGCTCCAAAACTACTAGTTAAATATTTTATTCATTTTAAGCTTATGGAGGATAAAGGTTTTCAAGGTAGGTACTTCATTTGGGTCAAAGAGTCTCATTCAACCATTAAAAACAATAAATAAGAAATTATAATAGAGGTATAATGTTTAGAAATTGAATGTACTTAACAACCCTTCTCCAAATCTACACACATTCAAATGCAATAAGAAAGAGACCATTACAAAAAACAACTATTAATGAATTAAAATATTTTAATACTTATTAAGTTTATATTATAATCACCCTAACAACTATGGTGAGGGAAAAGTTCAAACAAAGAGGATCTTTCCACACTTAAAAAATGAAAAGTTGAGCATGCTCTCCCTAGTTTTTTTGAAAACTAATTGATTTTTTTTATGTGTATAAAATAGTGTGTAAAATGTAAAAATGTAATTTATTTCAAATTTGGATGAATAGAAAAAATGACACTAAAAATACTCTACATAGGTTTTTGGAAAAAGAAGATGATATTGACAAAATAAATTCAAGATCAAAGCCCTAATGTATTGGAAATATAGAAAAATTACATGGTTAGAAAGTGTAGCATCATAAATTTTACTCCCTTTATGGTGAAAGTATAATTTAAGCTCTATTTGGAACTTGATTTAGTAACCTCTCCATCAATGCATTTTAGAAATTAGCTAGCCTTGACCTTTCCTATCAACCCAGGAGAATGTGTTAGTGCTACCCTAGAAAGTGCTTTGTTAATCAAATATCATCAAATTGACCCAACAAGTGCTCATTTTTTGGATAAGACCCGATTAAAGTAGAACCTAAACTTCCAAATAAAATTTGAATGAGTATAAAGAGATAGATAAGGGCGTCCAAAACCCTAGTCTAGGTATTTTTCCTGATAAATTTAATTTCCCATTTTTGTGAGTCTCTAATTTCAAAGATGTGAATTCAAATCTGGTTCTTGGTAATAAATTAATCTCAAAAAATAAAATAAAATGAATCATCCTACACTTTAATTTATTCCTATATTCCACTATATAAACATGAATTATTACTTCAAATTAGAGGGAGAAAGCAATTAATAAGGAAGGACTCTGCCAGAATACATCCATTTTTACAAATTTACAAGGCGAATTTTAGAATTATTCAAGCTAGCACAATGATTGGAGTTTGATGCCCATGGAAGAACATGATGGAATCTAGGTTTTGGAGATAGTTTTGGCTTCTTTCAAGCACCTAATGAATTTTTTCATAATGTTCTCATCTTCATACTTTGATCTACTTGTCCTAAGCAATGTATTTATGCATTTGGATTTTCTTAAGAGTATTTGTCTTTCTCTTGGGTTGATCTTGTTCATGTCATTTAGGAATCCTTCTCTAACATAATTGAATAGTTTTTTTTTTCATTTTAACTCATTACAACCTTAGACACACTTAATGTTAGGAGCACACACATTTTATCAATCAATCAATCAACTATTCATGGAGGTAGAATTTACCAAAAGGGGGTTTTGAACATGAAAAACTACTATATATAGCCACCCCTTTTCCCCTCTTTGCTATGATTTTTTAGGTTCAAATTGAAATATGGAAAATCAAAGAGTGAAAGTACAAAGTGTAGATCTATAAGTTTTAGACCAGAAAGTTGCAATCATATCTTATTTCTCAATCAAGGGTGCCCAACACCCTTGACCTATTAATTCAACCCCAAATTTGTAGTAAAAGTGCACATAAGTCTACCCTTCTTAGATCTATCTTCATTCTATGACTTTTTTAGTTTCATTTGTGTGGAAAACTTACATTTTTCAGATTAGGCTACATAGTTAAATAGGTCAATTAATTAACAAAAAATCTAATCAATTTTCAAGGAAACAACAAAACCAGCCCTAGGGAAAATTGGCTCTCCTTCTAGGTTAGCCAATCTCATTACCTTTTCATCTTGGATTCTAATGTTGATGTGAAGAAATATTGATCTTAGTAATCTACTCACTAGGTCTAATATCTCTTTTTCCACATCACATTTTGGTGAACCTAGCATAATTTACACTAGTTAAATCTTCTAATTTATGTTGCATATCCTTTATATATGAATTATCAAGAAAATGTTTAGAAATTAGGATCTCCTTGTGTTTCCAAAAAGTGTGTTCGCATTGGAAAAGAAGTGTTATTTGTTAAAATGTATTGTAATAATTAGAAATTTTATTTAATTTAAATTTCAATAATATATTAGATCTGTAGATAAATTGGATAATATTATGAATTAGTGCATGAATTGTTTGAAAATATCATTTCTACAAAATTTATAAACCATAGTTCATTGCATTAGGTCACATTTTTTACAAAATTGGGGAAAACTATAGTATTTTTTAGTTTCAGACCCGAGTTGTGTTAGTATCAAATCTCTGTTAACTATAATCACTATCACAAAATTCAAACTTTTTAAAACTTGTATCTTTGACCTCTAGGGTGCTAGCACCCTTGACCTACTCAATTTTTGTATAATTTTAGGAGTAAATTGATATCTATATTATCTATACAAATATGAAACCTATTTTTGAAAATAGTATCTGTAATAGACCAAAGTGGTTGTGTTTGATCATAACTAATGTTAAGAGGCATAAACATAAATGTAAATTTCTATTAATATTGTAATTAATATCTTGGAGAAAGTTTAATAATTTGATCATGTCATATCTCTTTTTACAAGTTTGTTATACATATGATGATCCTTTTAGTAGTGATAATTTTGGTATGTTAGATGAAGCTCTTGATGATTTCATCTCACCTAGATCATCCACTAAGACTCTTAAAGTTTCAAAATTTCAAAGAATAATAAACACAATCACACCACAACTAGTTATTTACCCTCCTTCAAATCAACCTCAATCACAAAATCAATGTATGCTTATTATTGGACCACTGTCAAATAACCAAAAAGCTCCTAGTTATATCTTAAAATTTTCAAGACAATTGACTCAATATAACCACATACAAAAAATGTATCACAATAATAATATTACCATGTTGTAGATCATACATATAATACAAGAAACAACAAACAAACAAAACAAACACCAACCATTTCGTCATCAATATCATTCCCACAACCTATTCTTCCTCTTGTACCTCATTTGCCTCAACACAATGGTAAAGAATATGATATTTTGGAGAAAATTCATGCTACCCCAACTAATATTTTGTTGTGGGATTTAATTTGAAACTTACCTATTTATTGTTATATGATTCAAGAGGCTTTACAAAAAAAATTTGTGCCACCTTATAATAAACCATATGATATATCAGATTTTCTTGAGGACATGAATTAAAAAAAATTGGACATTATATTTTATCAAAGTGAGTTACCCCTCTTGAAATTCAAAAGAAATATGATTCCTTGATGATGATGGTTGTAATTAATACAATTGGTGTTAGGAATACCCTTATTGATAGTGGGTTAGGTCTTAATGTTTGCAGTAATGACCTTTTAATCAAGCTTGGCATGGATAGATCTCTAATTCAACCTGATGCTTTGTCTATTCATGGTTTCGATGATGTTGGTAGGCGACCATTAGGAATAATTACATTACCTATTAAAGTAGGTCTCATAGTTTTACCTACCATTATCCATGTCATATTGGATGTCCTATCATATAATATTCTCCTTGGAAGACCATGTATTCATGCTATGGGAGGAGTTCCTTCCACCCTTCACCGTATAGTGAAGTATACATATAACAAGGTTTACATAGTGAAAGATTATTCTAAGTTTGAAAGTTGTTTGTGAACTGAAATAGGAAATAGAATGCCCTTTAACACATTGATTTCATCTTCAAAGTGAAACCTATGCCTAACAAAGATGGTGAATTAGATGAATGTGTTTCACCCATGACAAAACTCTTGGATGATGATTGGGGTTTGTTAGATTTTACATCTACTTTCATGGGGGAGTATAGAATCTCACCATCTATGGATGAAGAATCAAATGAATATGTAGTGACATCTACACAATATTATATGGATTGTCCTCAAACATCTAATTTTACAACTTCTAGCAATAAATATGATACTAGCTATACGTTCGCATATGATGTGAATAATTATGAAAAAATGCCTTCCTCAAAAGAAATGGAATATATTTATGGTAGAGGATATAAAATATTTTCTTAGTTTGGATATAATGGCAATGGTTGTGGTACAAAGGAACAAGGTATCAAGGTCCCTATAAAATTGAACACATAAGGCACAAAAAATGGTCTTGGTTATCATCCTTTGAAACCCACAAAAGCTTCATGAAGACCTTCACTTAATGTAAACAAAATAATACAAGAGCCTCTTAAGATGTTACTCAGCCTAGTTCACCCTAAGATGATAAGAAAAATCAATAAACATATGTCATTGGATATATTTTAGAATGATGAGTCCTTGGTAGAGTTTTTGGGAGTTTATGACAACTTTCCTACTTATCATCATGATTGTGGATTTTATTATTATTTAAATATTGAATCATAATTTGGGAAAGACACTTGTATATTGTATGATATGGTAGAGATACCCCAAGATTTTCCTAATATGTCAGACCATAGTACACTACTTGTAGGAGATACTGTTGATATCTCAATGGACCCTTCTAACATGGAAACAAATATTTTAATTGGAAAATGTATTGACTATGAGGAACAATGAGAGCATAATACATTATTACATAAATTTCCTACATTTTTTGCTTGGTCTTATTTAGATATGTCAGCCATAGATCCAAAGGTTGTTACTGTAGAGCCATAAAAATGCATGGTTCTATGGAGTAAGAACCACCATTTCAACCCACATCAATAGAGCCATTCTAATTAAAAGCAAAACCAGAAATGCAAATCTAAACTACATAAACAAAATAATGCTTTTAAAAGAAATCAATCTCCATTGTCTCCCTATCACCAAGATCTTTGTTTATGCATTTGCTCTAAGATTTTATGAGCACAAAATGCAATCAAGAGGCTATGGCGAATGAGAAATGCAATCACAATGCATAGATGATATGAGTATGTAAATTTGTGAGCAAAATTTGTGAGAGCTCAAATGAGAGGGAAATCCCATTTGAAATAGGAGTTCCCTAAAGATGGAGAGGGGTTGAAGATGAAATGTGGGATAAAAGATGTGAGAGAGGGAAATGACATTATCCCACATTGTTGGGTTAAATGTTATGGATGAGAATGAAAGTGATAAAGGGTTATTAGATTAAAATGTACTGAAATGATTAAATATGAATAAAATGATTAAAGATGCTTTACTAAAATGCAATATTTCATGAACGATTTATGCAAATGATATGATTAATATGCAAGTTAAGATAATTAGTTTATTATGAAATAATAATCAATGACTATGATAATTGATTTATTAACGGAGATGAATATGAAACAATTATGGATGATAATGATAATTGATTTAATATGGAAATGATGTTTATGACTTATTATGCAAATGGATTATGAATGATTATGATTTATTATGCAAACGGGTATGAATGATAGTGCAAATGGACATGAATGTTAATGCAACAGATAATGAACAAGCACAAGATGGTTCAATGATTTGATGAAATGCATGAATAGAAGAAAGTATTGAATGAATTGATTAAGTAATAATATCTATTTAATCAATAGACAAATATCGTTACGATTGTGAGGACAAATTTGAGTGTCTACATTTTTCCCCTCTTTGAGACAACGCAGCTTGTCGCATTGTTTCAAAGAAAAAGATTGATCAACTGATACATGCCCCAAAGATATCTTTGTAAGGATTATGATAAGAATGATATGCCCCCCCGAGAGATTGATCGAATATATTGTAAGAAGATTAATCTCTCAATAGATGTCTAGAAAGTGACTAGATACCCGATATTGCACAAGTGATAAAGTAGTGATGTACATTTTGATGAAAATGCACAGTTAATGGGCATAACTGAACAATTGATGGAAATGATCAGTATAGCCAGGTTGATGAGTTGATGAAGCTGAGTGAGCTAATTAAGCTGATTGAGAATTATGCTTACGCAAGACAAGGTGTTGCAATGATGGATTGAGTGATGGGTTAAGGGGACATGAAATTTTGAGAAGCAGGTTGATTGATTTGAGATTTGATTCAAGAGACATATATCAGTGAGTTAAGCAATTGATTGATTTCTCTACGACAAGAAGGATGAAGAAAATTAAATGCAAGATGGAAGAGAATGAAGGTGATGAAGCCTCTTGTGCCTTTTAAGTGCTTTTATCATCATTGAGCTTATTATGTCGCAAAATAGTATAAGCATCTAGATAACATGAACATCTAGACGACCTGAATATTATTTGAATTTTTATTTAGTAAGGAAGTATAAGCATCTAGGTATAAGAACCTTAGATGACCTGAATACTTATTGCATGGAAGACACTATCAGACAAGGAATTCTCTCATCCACATTAGACTCATAGGTCCTCGATGGTTTTAGACAACCATGTCCTAAGATGGGTCATCCTGTGAATAAGAAACAATCCACAAACAACAAACAAATGAACATGCCCCATCCTTGCCTCTCTAGTCAAAGACATCTTGAAGAAGCTAAAAGACATGTCACCAAAGATAAAATCATAAAATAAGCAAAGATCAACAAACAAACAGGGGTTTTGCCTCGATGTAGAACTGATTCTTGTTACAGTTTATGCGTTTGGTTGGATTTGTAAGATGGGTTGATATATATGTTATAATGTTTGCTTGATTTTCAACACTTGCATGTTTTGATTTTGTTAAAGTTCAAAGCTATGTGGTGATCTGAAAGTGTCACTGTTTTTTGGAATTTTTGATTTTTTTTTGAATTTTTGAATTTTGAATTTTTTTTTTATTTCTTCAAGACATTTTATGATTTTTTTGGATTTTTTCAGGACATTTTATGGTTTTTTTGGATTATTTCAGGGACATTTAATGATTTTTAAGATTTTTAAGGACATTTTATGATTTTTTGGATTTTTTAGGACAATTTATGACCTTTTTTTGTATTTTTTCAGGACATTTTATGACCTTTTTTTTTATTTTTTAAGGACATTTTATGATTTTTTTGGATTTTTTTAAGGACATTTTATGACGGAAAATAGACAAGTCGATAGACAAAGAGGGTAGTTTCTCTGACCGCGAGATGCTCAATATCTTAACCCATAGCTAAGGTTAAGGAGATGCCCTAGTGAGGGATAATACCAACCTAGTATGTGGCAAAGCGAGCAAGTGAGGGGAATGTCAAAAAATTCACAAGCCATGGTGAGTGTGAAAAGGTCATTATGAAGTGGAGGATGAATGAAATGGGAATGAAAAGATCAAGTAGAGCTCCAAAGGAAAGAGGAGAAAAGCCTCTACACATGGCATCGATTTCTTGGTTTTCACCATGGTACTTGCTCAAGGCACCACCGAAGTGGTTTTCACCATTGAACAAATGGATTTCTCTTCTTTTTTTTGTATTTTTTCAGGACTTTTTTCCTTTTTTTTGTATTTTTTTAGGACTTTTTCTTTTTTTTTTTGTATTTTTTAAGGACTTTTTTTCCTTTTTTTGTATTTTTTCAGGACTTTGAAAAGATTTCCCTCTGAAGAATTTAGGTATAAAACTTGCGAATTTGCATACTGTTGATGGGATCACTAAGCAATTCACCTTCCGGAGTAGATAAATGGTATGCCCCAGGTCCATACAAAGCAGTGATAATGTATGGACCCAACCAGTTAGGCTCAAATTTACCTTTCTTTTCTTTGTCTTGTTGAGTGTGAGGATTTTCATGAAGAACAAGATCCCCAACCTCAAATGTACATGGCTTCACTTTCTAATTATAACTTCGACACATTCGTTGTTGTTATGCTCTAAGATGATTGAAAGCAGTTTGTCTTCGTTCATCCAATAGTTCCAACTCCTGCAAATGAGAAACTCGGTATTCTTCATCATTGATTTGATTGCGCAAAGAGACATGCAAAGAGGGAAACTCAACCTCGATGGGAAAGATGGCTTCAAAGCCATAGACAAGGGCATATGGGGTAGCACCTGTGGGAGTGCGAACACTTGTGCAATAAGCCCATAGTGCAGGATTTAATTGAATATGCCAATCTCGACCAACTTCATTGACCGTCTTTTTAAGAATTTTGAGAATGGTTTTGTTAGAAGCCTCGGCCTGGCCATTACCTTGAGGATAGTAAGGTGTGGAAAAATGATGTTGTATATGGAATTTCTCATAGAGTTCACAGACATCCTAATTTTTGAATGGATGACCATTATCTATGATGATGGATAGAGGAATGCCATAATGACAGATGATGTAGTTCAGTATGAAGGTGGCTATTTGTTTTCTAGTGATATGAGTGAGAGGAAAAACTTCAATCCATTTCATGAAATAGTTAGTGGAAACGAGAATGAAATTATGACCATTGGATGAAGGTGGATGGATCTTTCCCATGAGATCGAGTCCCCACTGATAAAAGGGACATGGTGTAGCAAGATACTGCAATTCCTATGCAGGAGCATGTATCAAGTTTGCATGTTTTTTACATTGCTTACATTTTTTAACAAACTGATAGGCATCCTTTTCCACTATAAGCCAATAATAACCCATACGCAAGAGTTTCTTGGCTAAGGTAGGACCGATAGAATGTGTCCCACATATACCTTCATGTAATTCTTGTAAAGCAGTTTTGACCTCATCATGCTCAAGACATCTAAGTAAAGTACCATCGATACCTTAGCGGTAAAGGGTATTGACTAAGATCACATAGTGGGAAGCTTGATGGATAAAGGTTTTATGAGATTTATTGGATAGGTTTGATGGCAAGGTGTTGTCTTGAAGATAGGTATAAATATCCCCATACCATTGGGAATTAGGACCAACAATGAGACAAATCATTTCATATTGTGGTATATTGTAAGCAGGTTCCAAAAGAGGTTCTACTAGGAACTCATAGTAAGCAGAATTACTTGGAATTTCTACAAGTGAACCAATTGTTGCCATTGCATCAACAAATCTGTTGTTATCTCAAGGAATCTACTCAAAAGATATTGATGTAAAATAGGCCTTGAAGTCATCCACCATTCTTTTGTAAGGCATCAATTTTTCATCTTTTGTTTTATAGTCATCATTAACTTGTCTAATCACTAGCCGAGAGTCACCGAGAACATACAACTTAAGGATATTCCATTGTACAGCTATACAGAGCCTAGAAAGTAATGCCTCATATTCTGCAATATTGTTGGTCCATGGAAACTGTATCTTATAAGCTTTAGGTATATAATCCCCTTGCGGAGTGACAAGGAGAATTCTAGTGCCAGAACCACCTTGTGTGAAGGAGCCATCAAAATATAAAGTCCATAGATGTGTAGATTCCATGTTGAAGATTGATTCATCAGGAAACTCTGTAATAAGAGGATGATCATCTATCATAGGAGCATCGGCGAGTTGATCTACGATAGCTTGTCCTTTGATTGCTTTTCTTTCTATATACTCAATATCAAACTCGCTAAGAATCATCACCCATTTAGCTAATCGTCTTGTGAGTGTTGCTTTGTTCAAGAGGTACTTAAGAGGATCAATTTTTGCAATGAGCTTTGTCTAGTGTGTAAGCATGTAATGTCTCAGCTTCTATGATGCAAAAACTATAGCAAGGCATGCTCTTTCAATAGAAATATAATTGAGCTCGTATCCCACTAGAGTACTTCTAATGTAATAGATTACACTTTCCTTTCCTTCAAAGTCATGTTGTGCCAAAAGTGCCCCCAGTGTTGTGGTGGTTGTGGATATATATAGAAGTAAAGGATTTTCATCTGTAGGAGGTACTAATACTAGTGGTGTCATCATATATTCTTTGATTTTTTGAAAAGCTTGTTCACACTTATCGTCCCATCTAAATGAAACATTCTTGTGTAACATATGCTGAAAGGGTTGAGATTTATCTACAAGTTGTGCTATAAAACGACAGATAGACTGAATTTTTCCTTGTAATGATCTCAACTGTCTGATATTCTTAGGCGGAGGCATTTAAAGTATAGCCTTTATTTTTGCAGGATCAACTTCAATTCCTTTAGATGATACAATGTATCCAAGGAGTTTACCAGAGGTTACCCCAAAGGCACATTTCTTTGGATTCAATCGGACCTTGTATTGCTCTAATCTTGTGAAAATTTTATCCATGATCTCTAGATGTCCTGCTCTGGTGTAGGATTTTCCCAACAAATCATCTACATAGTCTTCCAAATAGTTATGTATCATGTCATGAAAGATAGTGGTCATTGTACGTTGGTAGGTAGCTTCGACGTTCTTCAATCCAAAGGGCATGAAATTCCAATAGAAGGTTCCCCAAGGACAAGTGAATGCTATCTTAATTTGATCTTCATGATCAATTTTAATTTGATTGTAGCTTGAGAAACTGTCCATGAGGGATAATATTTCATGCCCTGCTGTCAAATCCACTATCATGTCAATGTTTGGAAGTGGGAAGTCATCCTTAGGTCAAGCTTTGTTTAAATCTCTAAAATCTATGCAAACTCAAATGCCCCCATCAGGCTTTGAAACTAGTACTAAATTTGAAATCCAATCAACATAGTCAACAGGTTTGATAAATCCCACGTCTAGCAACTTTTGTAATTCAACTTTTACCAATAGAGCAATGTGTGGGTGCATTTTTCCCAAATTTTGTTTAATAGGTTTTGCCCCCGGTGGTAAAGAAAAGTGATGCATTACTAGATCTAGATCAAGTCCTGGCATATCTGCATAGGACCATGCAAAGTTAACTTGTCTTTCCTTGTAAAACTACATATGCTCTATTCTCTCTTCAGGTGTTAATGATTCTGCTAAATGATTTATCTTCGGTTTTTCTTCTCTGCCTAGATTTGTTGGTATTGTCTTCTCCACCAACATAGATGATTTTTCATGATATACTGCTTAGGGAAGTGTGTCAAGCCTTCCATCCTCGGGCGCCTCAGAGAGGTTTTCACCCTTGGATACGTCCTTTATTTTTACTTTTTTCGGGTCTAATAGTGCCGCAGAGTAGTTTTCACTAGAAGACCTATTTATATTTTCAATAATTTTGCGACTGAAAGGCTTGGCACTCCCCCCAAAATAAGCTGCACTGTTGAGTTCTATGATGAATCCTGCTTTATGAGTGCTAGAAGATAATGATAAACCTGTAAGATATAAGATTCATAAAAAGCATCTCAAAGTGGCTTTGTTGGTTAAGGATGATTTTGAAAATCTCTTACAAGTTGGTTTCATCTGCCCTATGGACTAATCACCTTGGATATTAAACATAGTGGTTATCATAAAATATGATAATCATTATTTGAATGTGTATAGATTTTTGTGACCTTAATAATGCATCTTTGAAAGAAAATTTCTCTCCCTAACATAGACACGATTGTTGATTCAACCACCAGACATTCTTTACTTTCATTTATGGATTTATTTTCTAGATAGAATCAAATTTTTATTAATCCTGAGAGCATTTTGTTGGGTTTTCATGCCATTTAGATTGAAAAATATTAGAGAAACATACCAGAGAGCTATGACATTAATATTTATGATTTTATCCATAAAATTTTAGTAGACTATGTCGATGATATATTTTCTAAATGTATATCGCATCAAGATCATGTTAAAATTATTTGTCAAATATTCAAATGAATTCATAAGTTTAACATGTGACTGAACCCGTGAAAGTGTCTTTGGTGTGGATAGTGGAAAACTATTGGGGTTTATTGTGTCACATTGAGGTATTGAGGTGGAAACAAAGAAAATCAATGCTATAATAAACATGCCACCTCCTTGTAGAGAAGAGGGATTCACTGCTCATGAGTCTATTTATTCTCAAGAGAGTCCCAGGGAACAAACTACCCTAAACTACCTTTAGTTGAAAAGGTGAGAGTTCCAAAATAAAAAAAAAGAGTAGGTTACAGAGGTTTTCTAGAAAAACTAACAAATTTTTAGTCAAAGGACAAGAGCACAATACATGGATGAAAATACAATGTGTTAAAGTCCCAAAGGCACACTAGTGTCTTATATAGACCATAAACCAAGAATATCACAAAAAATAGCAAAGTAACCACTAACAAACAAATTGCTAAGAAATAATAACCCACGTAATGAAGCCTCCAACAAGTAGATATCTTCAACACCTACACACATAAGACTGATGGAAAATGTTGGGGCTGTTTAGGGGTTTTCCTTAGTCAAACCCCCATTTCACTTTTCCCACCTCCATGGATAACTAGATAGATAGATAGAAATAATAGGAAAAAATGAAATGAAAGCAAAAGTGATAAAACCAATCCCCACTCAAGGAGGAGAAATTGTATCACCAAATAGAGATGCAATAGATAGATAAGATAGTAAAATTCTTAGAAAGGGGATGTGCGAAATCCCAAGATGCTTAAAGATATAAGAAAAGAAAGATATCACTTGTAAGGCTTGAGGAAGCCAGTGAGAGAAAGGATGAAAGAGAGGGATACAAGAGCCAAGATAGCTACAAAGAGCATTGTGAGAGCTTGAGAGTTTTGTTGTAGAAAGATGTATAGAGTTATGCAAGCAAGATAGCTAGAACAAGACAAAAGAATATCCAAGAGAGAAGCCAAGAAGCTAGAGAGAAGCTAGAAGATAAAATGGATTGAAAAGACCATTTTTAAAGAGAGAATAGGAGGAAAAAGAAGCTTCCCAAGCTGTTACAAGGCGTCATGGACCATTACCACTGACAAAAGTTGTTGACAAGAGGAAAGGAACTCAAAAATGAATATTTGAATGTCAAAATGTCACAAGATGCTAGTGTGGTGCACAAATGTTTGTGTGGTGTGCTAGTGTCTAGATAAATCACGCTACAAAACAACGAGAACAAGAAAAGCACAAGGTTTGATGTAAAGCTGACGCATGAAGGTAGTTGTTGAAAAGGGGTCTTGAGCATCCTAAGAGGGGAAAAAGGTTGATGTAGGGGCTAAAATGAACCTACACAAAGGATAAGGGAGTGGAAACTAAAGTGGATACAAGAATGTATGTGAAATTATAGGTGGTGCAATTTTACAACATTTAATTTTTCCCCCACTTTAGCGGGCATATGAATCTACACTAATATGCACACTAAAGGAAATCTACTAAGCATAAATAACATTATGATACCAAAAGGATACTGTAGAGGAAGCAGATAGCTCTTCTAACCAAGGAAGCATGCCCCTAGGCTGAAGGCCTACAAAACAAATGCATTAGACAAGAAATATCTACATAAGACAACGAGGTTAGAACATAAAATCCATTAGATCATGAGGTTAAAACATATAAAATAGATACACATAGGCACATAACAAACTAAAGGATTTGAGTTGGAAAAGTGAAAGAGACCTTGATGTAAAAGGTTGTATCAATACTATGTGTTGTCCCCTAATTAAGAAACAACACATAGAAGAATTTTTAAATAGAGAGAAGAAAGTAAGGATTGATTACTTCAAGAGAGGAATGCATACAAAAGATAGGGAAGAAATAAATATCAAAGAGAGAAATAAATATATACTCAGGATGAAGAAGATGTAGGTCTTTGATCCGATATATATAATTGTGAGAGAAAAGAGAAAGAGAGAGGTCTCAAGAGAGAGTAAGGAGCTAGAAAGGAATGAAAATTCCAAGAGAGATGGCTCCACAGGGACTCGGTCTTGTCAAAGAGTTGAAAAAATTACACCATAGGCCCTCAGACCTACAAAAAGGTGGATAAAAGGCTTTGCAGGTGCTTGGTCCTACAAAGTTGAACAAATGATATCCCATAGGATGAAAGCACTTTATAGGTCCTTAGAATTGCAAAGGAGGTTCCCTAGGTGCTTGGTCCAGAGGGATGCCAAATTTGAGAGGCTTTATAGAGTATGATAGGCCCTTATAGGAGCTTGGTCCTACAAGGTTGATTGAAAAGCAACTTCACAGGTGCCCCTATAAAGCAACATGTTAATTCATAGACAAAACATGTTAGATATCAAAATTCCACTGCAGGTAGACAGATAGTCACATAAACAATCAACAATTGAAGGAGAAGCTTTCAAAGGGGTCCCTCAAGAACCCTTCAAAAGAAAGGGGTCCACTCAAGGGAAACACTGTTGAAAGATAGAGAGAAGAGAGGGAGTCCTTAGGAAGGACACATATCTCTAGAACAAGTTATCGTTGTCCCCTAACATACAAGGTAGGAGAACCATCTAAGATACTATAGAAGGGAGGTGCAAGAATCTCATGAGAAGATGCTTAGAACAGACATGATAGAGGCATACCTCGATATCACTTGTCATTCAAAGAAGAGGCAAGTGCATCAAAAAATAGATGAGTGATGCCACCAAAATCACAAAGTTGTATTTTTTCCATCAAGGCTTGACATTCATTAGTGTCCAATGGTCAAGCACTTGATGGTATGCACAGAAAGAATGTTTTTCTTTATCATACTTATGAGATTTATTATGCTTAGGAGGAGGAAGAGTAATCAAGTGGGCTTTGAAAAGCCCCAAAAAAATACACTCTTGCTCAGATAGAAGATGAGGAGTAGGAGGCAACCATTTCTCTTGTGAAGAGGAGTTTGATTGCTCAGAAGAAGAAGGCATGAAGATAACAAACAATAGAGGATGAATCAAATTAGATTGAGTGAAAATCACATTGACGTTCAATTGTGGTTTCCATTTAGATTGTTCATTCGAGAAACCAAGCCCCAAATTACATTTATGAGGTGCACATTCTATAGGGACATGAATGCCTTGTTCTTTATGCCCACAAAATTTACACCCATAGCCATATTTAGATACAAGTTTAAAGCCAGGACCATAACATGTTTGTAAATATTGAGGAGGATCTCCATAGAGACCATTATTCTAGAAATGAGGATTATACTCTTCTATGGGATCTCCATCAACCTTCTTGATAGGACTATCAACACTAGAATACTTAACATAAGCACTATCATCTTCCTCAGAAGGGGAAGGACCAACATTAAGAACATTACAATTTGTGTTCACATCATGCCAAAATGTAGAAGAATAACCATCTTCGATAGCAGGTTTGGATGATGTTATCAGAAGTTTTAAGTGAATTAGGTCAACTTTATATTCCTTGATGAAGGAAGATGTAAAGTCTAGAGAACCCCAATCATCACCAAGACATGCATTCTTTTGAGAATTAGAAGTAGACGAGGAAGACTTAGGACTTTCTTCTTTAGGTTGCTCCTCTTTAGGGACATTTGCTTAGGGGAAAATCTCCATAGAAGGTACCATTGAGGAACATGTCATCACATTAAAGGACAATGATGGAATATAGTTCTTAATAGTAGAAAAAACTAAGG
Source organism: Sequoia sempervirens (assembly GCA_007258455.2). NCBI lineage: Eukaryota > Viridiplantae > Streptophyta > Pinopsida > Cupressales > Cupressaceae > Sequoia > Sequoia sempervirens. The sequence continues at coordinate 80,172 of VDFB02094375.1, forward strand.
CTCGACCAACAATTTCCAACTCACAAAGGTGGATAGCTTCAGGGCCAGCCTTGACTGTGACCACTTGATTGTTAGCTACAAACTTTAGAGATCTATGTAAGGCAGAAGTCACAAGACCCATAGCATGAATCCAAGGTCTTCCCAAAAGAATATTGTAAGGTAAGGAGCTAGGCATCACATAAACCAAAGTGGGTGAGGTAACGGGTCGTATCCACAAAGGCAAGATTATCATGCCTAAGGCTTGTCGACCAACATTATCAAATCCATGAATGTACAAAGAAGAATCTTCTAAAGAAGAGGAATCAATTTTAATCTTAGGTAATAGATCCATACCAAACACTAAGAGCTGAATTAGTATCAATGAGGGTATGTCTAATACCAATGTTATTAATGTTAACTATGATCATCACAGGGTCCACTTGTTTTTGCACATCTAGGGCTGGTAGTTCTTGCAAATAGAACATAATATTTGGTGAATCTGCAAGAATAGAGCCATCAATGCATTAACATCTTCCCAACTAGCAAATGAGGAAAGAGGATATTTTGCAAGGCTTCCTAAAGCATACCTTGATAAATTGGAGCATACTGAAGCTAGTTCCACAGAGAGATCTTAGCTGGAGTAACACGAAGTTTCTCAAAAATATCATAATCACCAAGTTCTTTAGTTGCAGGTTTAGGTGCTTGAGGAAGGCTTGGTTGGGAAGGTTGTAAAGGAGTAGGTTGATTAACATTTAATTTATTCTTTCTAGTATTATAAGTATGGGCTACCACTTTATAAGAGGGAGCTAGAGAATGATCATTAAATGGGACACCATTAATAGAACAAATCCCTTTAGGAGAAGGAATAGTTGGAGTCAAATAAATGATGGGTCTCTTAGACCTTTGAGGTGTGGTAGAGAAAAAATATATTTACGAATTCCTTGCAACTTCTAGAGGAATAATTTGAAGAAATATGCTCAACATCTATCTTTGAAGGATTTGATGTGAGAAGGGATTCATCATTTTCTAATGCATCATATCTAGAAGAGAGTGCATTAGAATGAGAAGGAGATTCATCATTCACTAATGCATCATCTCTAGAAGAGAGTGCATTGGAATGAAGAGAAGGTAAAGTAACATTAAGAAAAGCATCGATGATTTTATCCTCTGCACCAAATATCCTTACAAGTAGAAGGAATTTTAGGAGAGGGGTTAACAAAAAAATAGGAAAGGAGAAAAGAACTCACATTCACATGCTTGTAAGAGAAATTCTTGAAGTTTCTTAACAAAGCTGGAAAAAGATAGAAGGAAGAAAGATAGAAAGTACATTTTGAAATAGAGATATAAAAAAGTTGGCTAAAGGTTGTCGTATCACTTTGACAGTACAAAATCGGGTTTAGGGAATCACCCCAAATTTTTTTTGGGGAAGGTGTGTTCATGCTGGGTTCACCAAAATTTAGAGAAGGGGAATTCACTACTCATGAGTCTCTTTATTCTTAAGAGAGTCTCAGGGAATGAACTACCCTAAACTACCTCAAGTTGAAAAGGTGAGAGTTCCAAAATCAGAAAGAGTAGGTCACATACGTTTTCTGGACATACTAATAAATTTTTGGTCAAAGGATGGAAGTACGACACGTAGATGACATCACAACATGCTAGACTTCTAAAGGTATGTTGGTGTCTTATATGGACCAGAAACTAAGAAGGTCACAAGAAACAACAAAGTAACCACTAACAATCTAATTGCTAAGAAATGACAACCCACATAATGAAGCCTTCAACAAGTAGATATCTTCAACACCTACACATATAAGACCGAGGGAAAATGTTGGGGTTG
>VDFB02094375.1:82087-108736 GCA_007258455.2 Sequoia sempervirens
ACACGAAAAGAAAAAGGTTTGATGCAAAGCTAACACGTGAAGATAGTTGTTGAAAAGGGGTCTTGAGCATCCTAAGAAGGAAAAAAGGCTGATGTAGGGGCTAAAATGAACCTACACAAATGCAAAGGGAGTGGACACTAAAGTGGATACAAGAATGTATGTGAAATTACAGGGGGTGTAATTTTACAACATTTCACTCCTAAACATATTTCTCAACTTCATAGCTTACAAGGAAAGATTCAAGCTATTCGTCATTTTGTTGCATCATTGGTGGATTAGACTCTTCCATTCACTCATTTTATTAAGAAAGAATCCCACTTAAAATGGAATAAGATTGTCAAAAATCCTTTAAAAATTTAAAACATTATTTGGCTAATCCTCCTATCTTACAACCACTTGCTTTAGGACATCCCTTTATTCTTTAGATTTATGCTTCATCCAATGCTCTTGCTATGTTAATAGCACAACAAGATATGAATGGTTAAAAATGTCTTGTGTGTTATATTAGTTGAATATTGATTGATTATGAAACATAATTATACGTATATAGAAAAACAATATATTTGGCTCTTGTTTTGTTACCAAATAAAAGTTATTATTTGTTAAATGTTGAAGTACGTATTTGTTACAAATTTTGATCCATTAAACCATATTTTATCTAAAATGGATTTATCTAGATGCCTAGCAAAATGGGTAATGTTGTTAATAAAATTTGATCTTAAATTTGTCTCTTAAAAGGAAATTAAGGGTCAAGCATTGATTAACCATTTAGCCGAGGCTCCTTTACTATTAGCTCTCCCAAAACCAAAATTATTTATTGATGAGCATGTCTTGAAATTAGAAGAAGAAAAAACATATGATTTATATTTTGATGGTTCTAAGTGTCGGACTAGCTCTGGTTTTGGGGTTATATTATTACCTCCTTCAGGTTAGCTAATTCCTTATCTTACTATCTCAATTTCATATGCACAAATAACATCATAGAATATGAAGCTCTTATCCCTAGTTTATGAGCAACATTGTCTCTTAATATCCAACACCATCATATATTTGAAGAGTCTGAATTAATCATAAGATAAATTAATGGATCATATCAAGAAAAATAATATGAACTATCACAATATCATGATCTAGTATTAGTGATGTTAAAGATTTTTTCCTCGTATACTATTAACAATATTTTTTGGAAGGATAATTGACATGAAAATGCAATGGTGAGCACTACCTCTCTTATATCCCTCGAGGATTCATCTATGGATTTTAATTTTGTTATTTATAACCTTAAGTTGTTGTCAATAACATAAAACATTAAGGATGAGATAGTATGTTGTGCAATTAACTCAGATGAATGTTACTCCCACATATTTCAATATTTGCATGATGGTACCTTTCCTGATCCAACTACAAAAAATACCCAAGCTCATATTCGAAATCTCGCAGTGCAATATATAATTTTAACTAATGTGTTATATTAAAGAGAATATAATGGTGTCCTTCTTTGTTGTTTTAGTAAATCAGAGATCCCCATTGCTCTCTAAGAATCACATTTAGGTGCTTGTGGGGGATATTTTTTTGGTTGATATTTGGTTCAAAATTTAATCTGTATTGGATATAATTGGAAAAATATGGAATGAGATTCTTTTTCCTTCATTAAGAAATGTCTAAAATGTCAACAACATAACAATTTGATTCATGCTCCTGCCCACGAACTTTGTGCCCAAGTTTCTATTTGGCCATTTTTTGTGTGGGTCTTGGATATTATTGGTAAGATTTCTCCTCCTTCGTCTCAGGGACATACTTTTATTATTACTACATATTATTTCACGAAGTGGGTTGAAGTAGTTGCTTTTCTCTTCACAATGATTGAAGTTATTTATCGCTTTATATTAGATAACATTATATAAGGATTTGGTCTCCCTTTTTCTCTAGTTTCAGATAATGTTACATCATTTAAGAACAAATAAGTGAAGAAATTACTTGAAAATTTTCATATACATCATTTTTCTACACCATATCATCCTCAATCAAACGATCAAAAGGAAACATCTAACAAAACAATTGAACAAGTCTTATAATTTTTTTTAACAAACATGGTAAATATTGGCATACTAAACTCTCCTATGCATTGTGGCCTTATCACACAAGTGTTCATAAGGCTATGGTAACTACTCCATACAACCTTGTGTATGCTGCTATTGTTGTTATGCCTTTAGAGTTAGAAATTCCTTCATTGTGAATTTCTCTCAATGGAATTATCGATGATACTTATTATAGAGAACAATGACTTCAACAACTTTAGATGCTCGATGAACAATATATATAATCTCTAAAAAACCTTCAAGCTTATTATAAAGGTCTTCAATAAAAATACAATGAAGGTGTTGTCCACTGTTCATTTAAGATTGGTGACCTTGTGCTATATGAGAATCAACATAATGTAAATGTTGCACCAAGAGAAAAGGGAAAGTTTAGCCCGAATTGGTTGGGACCCTATGTCATGATTAAATATTATGGATCTGACATATACAAGCTTTCTATGGTAGATGGTATGAATTTTAAAGAACCTATTAATTTTATACATTTGTGTAGATTTTATACATAATTTTATTTTAATCTTTTTTTAGTATATTGTAATTTAAATCATGTAGGTTATATTAGATTGATTTACTCTCTATTTAGTGTTACATTGCTTCATTCATGACACACATTGGTGTATCTTAGATTTTAGAGTAATTTTCTTAAATTTGACTATTACTTCTTATCATACTATTCAACAATTTGTGTGACATGTTAACTAGATTACTATAGCATTTAATTATATAGATTAGATCATAGTTGCACTTAGTTTAACATGTGTACAAAGTAAAAAATGTAGCATTTAATTGCTTATTTAGATCACATCATTCATTTATATATATCAATTATATCATGGTTGTATTTATTAAATTTCCTAATGAGATTGCTTAATAAATCACAATATTAAATTTTCTATATATGGAAATGTAATGCATGTTATTAAATAAAGATCACATATAGTACTAAAATCATTTAAGTAAACAACATACATAACCAATAAAAGATTCTCATATATATATCATGGTACTCATATATATCTTCATATCACCACAATGACAAAATATGGTGTATCATACAAAAATCATATCATTATCTTATGGGCCTATGGCTACTAGACTCCTTAGGGCATGGTGGTGGTGGTCAACATGAGACTATAGATCATGAGTGGCTCCTAGAGCTACTCTATGCTAGTATAGTCATGAGCTCACTTCAAAGCTTGAAATTAGCCTCAATTACTATTGTATGATGTTGCTGGAACCGATATCTCTCAAATTAGACCCTATTAATCCTCCCATAGGAACTCCTGCATCATGCTATTTTCAAGAGCTCAACCTCTCTTGGATCTGAGCTCCTCGTGCAAAAATATTAGTCATGCTATAGGCTCAAAAACCTTTGTTTGACGCCCTACACTCTATGATGGCCTATGCTTAGCTCACATTGGTTGACATAGCTACACATTAAGAATCATCTCCATGATCACTTGACCAATAAAGTCAAGCCAATCTTAGGTACCACATACAAAAAGAGAAAAACATAGAATAGCATTAGATAAAAACATGTAAAATTATAAATAAAATTTAAATATAGCATCTGATAGGCTATAAATAAAATAAATTCAATAGCATATCATGTCACCTAGATAACTGACCCACTAGTGGGGATCCATGCATGGAACTATTGTGGCTATATATGGGCTCTCTCCTAAGGCTAGGGGCATGGTATCTAATGGTATTCTTGTCTCCTCATTCTCGTAGGTGCATGTTCTCTTAGGTGTAGTAGGATGGTCTTGTGATACATGAGGACAAGACCTAAGTATCTCCTTGGGGGCATCAATAGCCTCCAACTACTCCTCTAGACCTCCTCCTATTATGACCGACTACTCATCCTCTTTCTCATCATGTCCTCCATATCCATCATCATAATCATCCTCCTCATGACCCTCTTGAATCGTGGCCATGGATTGAGATCGCTAATAGGATGATATGCAAGAAATATAGAATCTACATGTGTGTTGTCCTACAACTTGATCTATGAATTGGATCTAACATCATTTGCCTCAAATATTGGATTTTTATCATTGTCTAGGTCACTCAATGGGACATATGAGATGGTAGGAGAAGTTATGTCTTATGGCCTAATGCCACCATGATTTGACCTAAGATAATCCAGTTTAGGTATGAGAACCCTTTGATTGCGATTGAATTGTCTCATCAGTCGATCATAATAAAAGGAATCATAATATACTCATAGCAACCAACAAAGAAGTGATCATGTTGCATCCTTTCCAGTTGTTGTGACAGGCCTATCCAAGGTTGTAAGGTTTAATAGGGTCTCCAAAGCACATCTGTAACATATAACCAATCAAATGTAATGCACTAGTATAACACATCTTCATATTGCCATGGTCTCTTTAGAGGATAATAAAATGCTCGAGGATAGGTCCATGATATCTCTATGGGGTATCCCACAAGCAACATCAAGTGTTGTGCTTGAATGGACAGACCTGAAGGAGTGCACATGCCATAATACTTTGTGTCTCATAATGGAAATATCACTTGATATCATAGTATAGGTGCACCAACATGCTTCACCCCTAGGTGAACATGATTTATCGCTCCTCTATTGATCATATAGTATGGATAAGGCCCCCATGTAAGTGTGTGTATTATCCATTTGGTACAACCACTACTGCTATAATAATGATCATCATCTTGTAATAATCAAAATCTTAGCACCTCCATGTAGTAGCCACCACAACTAAATCCAATCCTTTCCATCCTATGGAATATCATGATCAATGCAATAGTACTAATTGGATAGGATCTTAGGTCCTCCCTTCATTGAGGCTAACAATCCTACCCTAGATGGGTAGTTGAAGAATGTAGTATACATCCTCCAACATCACTATCATCTCTCCCATTGGTAAATGAAAGGTAGAGGTATTTGTATCCCATCGCTCCATGAGTTCCATCAACATTGCATCTTGGTATCTCATGTTAGGCATGGTTTACACCTAGAATAAACTGATAACACATAGATGATGCTTCTCTACAATCGATAGTAGTGGGGCATGATCACAAAAAATTATGTATAGGTGGCCTTCCAAGTGCTCTTGTATATGTGGTGGACCTTTTCATTTCAACAAAAAAACAAGGGGCACCCATGCTGGTCTAGGGAATCCATGTTGTTCTAGGGTGCCCATGTTGGTAAGGGGCACCCTTAGAGGTTTAGGGTACCCATATTGGTCAAGGGTGCCCATTTTATCAAAAACATTAAAAAGTACCTAAAAAGAGCTCCTACCTATAGGGAAAGTGAAAATGTATCATACCTCTCATGTTAGTGTCCCTTGTGCCACACACTCTCTTAAGGCCTTGGGCCTTATTACATGATAGGATTATCATTGCAGAATTTTCACTCCTAAGAATGTTGGGCTTAGCTCTTAATGATCTCAAAATACAAAGATAAAATGAATAGAAAAAAGGTAAGAAAGTTATAGCTTATAGCTAAATTTGATAATATTACTCATACTTTGTTATCTTAAATTAACATAACTTGGGCTTGTGAACTTTAACTTTTGTGGTCTTTTACGTTAGAATTGTGGTTCCAACCTATTTTATGTCATATATATATTTTTACTTGGTGTTATGTTACCATGACCCTATCATAATCATTTTTATCAAAACCTTAATTTGTTAGATGTGGCAAGATAACTACCCTATTTCTACCTCCATAAAGAAAGAAGAATCAAGGGGACATACATCTACCCTTGAATTTAATTCTCCTTAGAAGTATTGGACTAACACATTTTTTTATATGTGTAAGATGGTTTTTATATTTATAATGAATTGGTTTTGCAGAATGTGGTTTCTAATGTTGTGGTTTATAAAATACTATGTTGGGGGCTTCATTCTCTTTCTTGGTGAATGTTCTATGTCCTCTACAATATACTTTTTGGTATCCTTTTACGATATGATTTACTTGTAGTACTTTATCTTACATATGCATGTAGTTTCATATGTCTGCAAAAGTGGGTGCTAAATGTAGCATCATAAATTGTACTCTCTTTAAGGTGAAAGTACAATTTCACACTCTATTTGAAACTTGCTTTAGTAACCTCTCCGTCAATATATTTTATAAATTCTCTAGCCTTGACCTTTCCTATCAACCCAAGAGAATGTGTCAATGTTGATGAGTCCAAATAATGGCTCAATTTTGATAAGGTTTATCATATATTTGTTGTTGATACTATAGAATTTGGCACCTAGTTATTGACATTCTCCATCTTACTTCCCTAGATTTATGAACCTTGGGCATGAACTTATCCTTTTGACTTTTGATGATATTAACATGCTATGTGGATTATCTATGTTAATTTTACATGTGGTTGAATGAATGTTACTTTAAGGTAATTATGAATAAGTAATTGTTTTGTGTGTGCTAATGTCATTATGTAGGTTCACATTAAGATGCTAATATAAATGAAGCCTACAAAGTAGAAGAAGTTCCTGCTAGCTGGTCAATTGCTAAGGAAGTCAAAAGATGGTCATTAAAGAGGTCAATGGAGGGAAACTTCTAATGGAGGGAAATTCCTAGCTCATATGGACGTTGTAACTACCTTTTAAATGATCATGTTTTTTAGTTGAGAAAATATAGGAAGTGTGTTGTGTTGGATCCTCATTGGGGCAAGTCTGATTTGACTAAATTTGGCGCACGCATATCCTCTCTTTTCCATGTTTTCAATAATGGCATCCTCCTATTAGGTTGGAGTTGACTACCTAGGTAATTAGGGTTAATTAGAAGATTTTCCCTCTATAAATAATGGCCAGATTCCCCTTTTCACAAGGTTGGATATTCTGAGATTGTACTTGCATTTTTAGTTTAAGTAATACAATCATATTGCTGATATGTTGTAATCATGTTTTCAAGGAATAAAATGGCATTCTGATTTGCTACAATTGAGTTAGCTTAGGGAAGAATCATTCAAGGGGGACCATTTGGTGAGAATTCCATCCATTTAGTTTAATAGACATTTTTATGTTCAGTAACTAGTTTTGGTTTCAACAGTTTTCTGTTCTTGTAGCCATTGGAACTCTGTTTTGTTACTATTCCTGCAACCAAGGTAGATATAGCAACTTCCTGTCTATTTGCTGAGACTTCTATTTCTATCATCCATTTCCAGTTCAATTGTTGATGCTCAATGTAGTTGTTTATTCATGCTCAGTGCTTATGTTAATTTCTTTCCAATATTTATTTTCAGTACTGTTTCTTTTCTAGTTTAAGGATGACTACAGTGGAGTCCTAGTGCACATACAACGTTGACCCATTTCAATTTTATGTCCCTAGGTTGGAAATGAAATGCACCTTCATGATGAGTAAGATAACTACTTAGTGTAGATGTCTAACATCTAAGTCACAACTCTAAGGGATTAGTTATTGAACCATTAGCGGAGGCCAAAATTTTTGGTGTCATTTTCGGGGATGGTGTCTAATTAGGAAGTTATTTGGAGTCATTTCTAGTTTCTTTCTTGTTTTAGTATCTATGAGGTTTGTTCTTAGCATACCCTTCATTTGAGAAAAGTAATGATATACTATTCTTTTACCAATCCTTTTTGTGAGTTGGCTAATACTGAGTTAATACTGCATGCATAGAGGTAGGAGAAGAGATGCTTATGGGAGATTCCTTCATAATGACCCTAATCCAAATAACCAACTAGTTGAGTTTCAAAATCTACCAAGAGAAAAAGAAGAAGAGGAGGAAAATCCTTTTGCTGATACATTTCCCAATTTGACCAATTCTAAAACCTCCTCTAAAGACCAAGTTTCCCAAAACCTAATTGAGAATCCATTTGCTTTGGCACTCCATCAAGTAAGTATGGTTGATGCAAATCCAAACAGACCCAACCAACCATCTTTTCTATTTCCTATCACTCATCAGAATGAGGTTGATAATCTCAAGAACATCCTTGCTTCAGTTCTTCCTAAGTTCTATAGGCTTGTCATAGAAGACCCTGACACTTTCTTGTTTGATTTTGATATCCTCTGCAAAAGTTATGACTATACTACTGATGCTCATAGGATTAAATTGTTTCCTACCACCTTGAAAGAAGCTGCATTAAGATGGTTTATGAGCTTAGGAAAGAATACTGTAGAGACTTGGGGCAATATGAAAACAAAGTTTCTTGAGAAGTACAAAGAATACTGTAGGGGCAATGATATGAGAGGAGATGATATCTTTAGGATGCAACAAAAGGAAGATGAAAGTTTGGAGGACTATATTTCAAGGTTCCTATTTTTCCTACAGAAATCTCCACATAGTGCACTCAATGAAGAGTCTCAAAAGTTGCTCTTCCTTAGAGGGATCAATGAAAACTGGATTGATGCTCTAGACCTGATGGGAGGAGGAGATATCACCCATGTTCCCTGGGATGATGTTAAAAAGATATGTCAAAATTATTCTAGGGAAACTCTAAAGAAAGGAATAGGTTACCGATCCTCTATGGGTAAATCCTACACCAATGGAGTCTCAAGGATAGAAATTACTCACCTGCTGGCATATTTTAAGCAAGATATCATAAACAATATAGATACTCAACTAGACACTCTTCAAGCAAAGAAGAAACATGAGGAGGTAGATAAAATGTTGGTAGAATATTGTCCTCATTGCAGACAAAAGAAGAAGGACCACATATGCAAAATGGTAGCCAACATTAACAACAAGCAAATTCCACCAAAATTTAGGTTAGTTCAGGTTGATGATGATTAAGTTTCATACATTGCACAAAGAATACCATGGGCTCCATGACAAGGTATGCCGCCATATCCATTATCTTTTAGTGGACCTTATTTCAATTCCTATGCATCTGGTAATCAATGGTAACCCCCATACCTATCCAACTATGGAGGCTATCCACCTTATCCTTGGAACAACCCTCCAAATACCTGGCCCAATTACCAAAAATCTCCACCCCAGTGGCAACAATCCCAAGGGAATTGGCAGCAACCTCTAGGAAATTGGCAGCAGACATCCCAATGGAAGGGAGGACAACAATGGCCAAACCAAGCAACTGGTTACATGCAACCACCTCCACAACCTCAACAGCCTGCCATAATGCCTCCTCCTCCTAGCTTAAATTCTAGCACACCTAGACCTACTCAACTACTAGCTCAACCCAAACCTAACCCGAATAACAAACCATAGCAGCACCCAGTCTACTCTATAGATCCTAATCAATTTCCAACATATGCTGTGAGTGTGAGTGATATTCATATGTGTTCATGAACCACTTTTCCAACTCCTTCCACTCCTATCATCATTGAGCTTCTTGTGGAAGAAGAGAAGCACCAGAATGTCCCTATTCAGTCAAATGTGCCTAACAATCCTGAACTAGTTCAACAGTCTAATCAAGACCCACCATTTCCTCAAAGGTTAGAATTTAAAAAAAAAATGAAGAGAAGGAAGAAACAACCTTTGATATTCTAGATCAATTGAAACACATATGTGTTAAAATACCTTTGTTCTAGGCCATAAAAGATGTCCCCATATATAGTAAAGCAATCAAGGAAGCATGTCTCAAAAATATAGGGACGAAAAAGAAAAACCCCACTACCATTCATGTGGTGGGATAGTTGGAAAATGTCATGCTTGGGAAATTTACTGTTCCTAAATACATTGACCTAGGTAGTCCTATGGTAGGATTTATTATAAATCAAATCCAAGTAAAGAATGCTCTAATTGACTTGGGAGCAATGATCAATGTGATGACTAAGGATGTCCTACAACAACTAAATGTTGCAAATATGAGACCTACTCCTACTATCTTGCAGCTTGCTGATAGTTCCACTATCAAACCAGATGGTATAATAGAAGAACTTGTTGTAACTCTAGACTCTTGGGATTACCCAACATATTTCATGATCCTTTCCCCTAAAGCTACATTGGGAGGGTATCCCATTATTCTAGGTAGGTTGTGGTTAGCTATAACAAATGCTTACATTGGATTTCAATTAGGGGACATGACTATTTCTAATGGAAGAAGCACTAAAAAGCTTGTTCTCTATCCTCCCGCTCAACCATCCCATGATATGGATAACCCCATATGGCCAAATGTTGGAGAAGAGGCCGATGAAGTCAATTTAGTGGCACAACTCATGATGATAGGAATAAGTCCTTTTATGCAGCTCTAGGAAGAAGATGAATCATTATCCCATATAATTTAGAACCATTGTGAGGTGCATGAAGAATCATCCACTCATGAATTTGGTTCTGCAGGTCCATTGAAGATACTTTTGTCTACTCCTCCTACACTTGAATTTCCTACAGCAACAGATACATTGTTGACACATGAGTTAAAAATGCCAAGCATCAATGAAACAACCATGATTGAGTTGAATACACAAGTACAAGTTTCAAAAGGAAAACATTTGAATATTAACAAGCTGAGTCAAGAATAGAAAATTGTCCCTAACAAACGTGTTGAAGACCCATCAACATGCATTTGCATGGGATTACCATGACATGAAAGGATTGGATCCCAAGCTTTGTACTCATAGGATCAACATTAGAGATGATTGCACACCAGTAAGGCAACCACATAGGAGAATCAACCCTGCATTGAGGGAGATTGTAAAAGTGGAATTACATAAGTTATTAGATGCAAGATTTGTATACCCTATCTCAGACAGCCAATGGGTGTCCCCGTTGGTAATTGTTCCTAAAAAAGGGAGGTAAATGGAGAGTTTTTGTTGACTATAGAGAACTAAACTCTACCACAAAAAAGGATCATTTCCCCCTTCCTTTCATAGACCAAGTGCTGGATTCACTTGTAGGTAAGCAACATTTTTCTTTCCTAGATGGATTCAGTGGTTATAATTAGATACAAATTGCACCTGAAGATCAAGAGAAGACAACTTTTACTTGTCCTTGGGGGACTTATTCCTATTCAATACTTCCATTTGGTTTATGTAATGCACCTGTAGCCTTTCAAAGAGTGGTTATTAGTATATTCTCATATATCTCACATGATTGTATGGAGATCTACATGGATGATTTTACTACTTATGGTGCTGATTTTGCATAAGTATTATAAAATATAACAAAAGTTTTGTAGAGATGTGAGGACCATAATCTATCCATGAATAGTGAGAAATGCTTCATGATGATGTAGGAAGGAGTATTCCTTGGCCACTATATCTCTCAAAAAGGAATTCAAGTCAACCCAGCCAAGATTGTGGTTATTACCAATCTTCCTATTTCTGCCAAGAAAAAAGATGTTAGAAGCTTCCTGGGACATGTAGGGTACTATAGGTGCTTCATAAAATATTTTAGAAAGATGGAAACACCACTGTACAATCTTCTAACTAAAGATGTTGAGTTCAAGTGGATAGATGATTGTGACAAAGCATTCTCTAATTTAAAAGAAGCCTTAACCCTGCTCCTGTGCTCAAAGGCCCTAATTGGGAACTTCCTTTCCATATTCACACAAATGCATTTGATTATGCTATAGGAGCTATCTTGGGATAAAAAGAGGGAGCAATTGAGAATGCAATCTACTTTATCAGCAAAAACCTACAAGGAGTTGAGTTTAACTACACAATGACAGATAAGGAAATGTTGGCAGTCATCTATGCTCTCAACAAGTTTAGGAATTATATAACAAAATATCAGATCTTTGTGCATACAAATCATGCAGCCATAAGATACCTCATGAATAATCCCTTGATTTTAGGTAGGTTAGCAAGGTGGTTGTTGTTAATGTAGAAATTTGATATCACCATTGTTGACAAACCAGGTAAGGAAAATGTTGTGGAAAAATTTCTCTCTAGATTGAATACATTAGAGGACACTCAAGTCATTGATTAATCCTTTCCTAATGAACATTTTTTTTCCATCAGTTTTCACACACCTTGGTATGCAAATATAGCCAATTATCTAGTTACAGGGAGAGTTCCCCCTCATTTCTCTCGTAAAGAGAGAATGGTTCTTATTGAGAAAACTTTTCCTTTCTGATGGATTGTAGGGTGTTTATTCTATACTGGACCAGATCATGTAATGAGGAGATGTGTAAGGGAGGATGAAACATATGATATACTACATGCATGTCACAATGAACCTTGTGGAGGGAACTTTGCAGCTAAGAGGACAACAATGAAAATACTTAATACAAGGTTCTATTGGCCCACACTTCATAAGGATGCAAGCAAGTATACTAGGAAGTGTGATAGATGTCAGAGGATGGGTCATCCAAATAAATTTGATGAGATTCCTCTATACCCTCAAGTAGTCATCACATCATTTGATAAATGGGACTTGATTTTGTAGGTCATCCACCATCAAATGGAAAATATTACATCTTCGTTTGCATTGACTATGAGACCAAGTGGGTTGAGTTCAAGGCTATGAAACATTCCAGAGACAATAAAGTTGCAAAATTCCTCTATGAAGAAATCTTCACATGCTATGGGGTTCCTAGAGAGATAGTGAGTAATCAAGGGGCTAGGTTTGCATCAAATCTTGTCACAACATTGGTCAATGAATATAATGTAAGGCATAGGAAATCTAACCCTATCACCCTCAAGCCAATGGCTAGTCTAAGGTGACCAATAGGGAAATATAGGCTATTTTTACCAAAATAGTGGCTATTCACATAAAGGATTGGGAAAATAGGTTGCTAGAAGTTTTTTGGGCTTATAGAACCACTTGGAAGACAACCGCTAGTTTCACTCCTTTTGAATTATTGTATGGAAAAACAACCATGATTCCTATAGAGTTTGAGCATAAAACTCTTAGAACTGCACTAGATCTTGGGATAGACATATCTGAGGCAAATAAGGACATAATCATGCAACTGAATTCCTTGGATGATATGAGAAAGTCAGCTCTTCATCATGTTGAGATAGTGCAAAATCAGAGAATTAGATGTCATGAAAAATACATAAAGGAAAAGAAGTTCCAACTAGGTGACTGGGCACTCCTTTATGAATCTAGGAATCAAGATAATGTAGGGAAGTTGCAAACCCGATGGTTGGGACCATATGAAGTTGCAGAAGTCTTCTCTAATGGTGTTGTTCAACTCACAACCATTGACCCTGTCAGATTCAAGCTCTTGGTCAATGGTCATCGGCTTCCAAACAAGAATTCATGCAACAATTTATTCAACACCAAACCTCTAAAGTTCATGTAGCCAAAGGAAGCATACCTAGTGTACCTCCTTCTGACTAGTCAAAGTATGCATGCAACCACAATAAAGATTTCCACTTTTTTGGGAATAAATTTATCCATCAATAAATCCATCTACCCATCCATCTCCATCCTTTCACTCTGTTCCATCACTCCACCATAACTTCACTCCACCATCACTTCACTTCATTTAATTGATCAAATGTATTTTTAAAGTAACCTGTATTTCCTTCCACATTCTTTGAAAAAGGCACTCCAAATTTTAGGTACTTGTGTATCAAATTGTTATATCTTAATTATCTTAAAGTCATTCATTTAATTGTTGTATATTAATGTTGATATTTCACATAACACATATTTGTACTCTTCCATATCACATCATAATTACATCCCAACTTGTATGGACACATGCTTTAATTAGGTTGGGGGGGAGTGTGAATCCATCATGTCCACGTGTCATACATGTCATCCATGCACCAACATGGAAGAAAGTTTAAAATGAGCAAATTTGAATGATATAGTTGAAATGATGGCTCACATGTATGATATGAAACTGAACCGCTGCCATTTTCCTTGATGATACCCCTCATTTATGTTTCTTTACTGCATTATTCATAGTCATAATGTCACCAAAAAGGTAAATTGAAGAGTCACATGACATTGGCGTTAGCACTGAAGAAGAGTTGTAGGAAGCAGAAGAAATTGGGTGGGAAGGATTGTAGGAAAGAAAATTTTATGGAAGTATTTTCCAAATTGTGAGTAGCAAAAATGGGAGGCCAGCTGATTAGGAATGAGACTACAGTTCATGAGATGATACTATAGGATGCACTCTCTTTGGCTGAATTCAAGAATTGTGGATGGTTGGACTACTTTCTGAAACTAGACAGTTTCAATGAGGACATTGCTTTGGAATTTGCACAAACACTTTCTAACAGTAAGGCAACGGTAAAAGGGATAGAAGTTATAGTCACTGAGGAGAGAATTGCTGAAGTAACGATTTTTCTTGTTGAAGGAGAGCCCCACCCTGCTTCAAAAGATGTGAGGTCAGCTAAGGCAGAATTCATTGAACCTAGTGATCTTCCGCTTGTTGATAAGCAAGGAACAAGGAGAAATTCTATTCTAGAAAAGTGGAAACAAGTTGTTGTCTACATTATCAAATATATTACCTATGAGGGCTGCCAGTTATGCCTCCATTATGTGCATTTTAAGCTCCTAAACCATATGAGGCATGGCAGAAGGATGAATGTGCCCAATGTGCTATACAACCTCCTTGCAATCCTGGCAACTGAAACACAAAAAGATAGGGAAAATTATGTCTCCCATCACTATTTGATAAAATTGTTAGTAGAAAAATATTTACAAGAAGTGTTTGGTATGTCATGGGAAGAATTTTTAAGCATTGATCAGTTCAAAGTGGAGAATATGGGTCATAAAGGTCAACCTCAAGCTCATAGGGTTATTAGGGGTGAGCAGGTTGCTAAAACCACTCTTGGAGCTTCAACCTTTGGTGCAAACCCTAGCACAGACCCTCCTGCAACCGAATCAACAATAGAAATTGGCTCCTCTAAATCAGATTATTCAGATGAAGAAAGTTCATCCTCAGACCCTAATGCCAATTTTCTTCCTAAAACTCCAATTTGTACTAGGGATTCCATTAGAAAAGAGAAAGCACAAATGAGAGAGGTAGAAATTAGAAAAGGGAAGGCCAAGAAGAAAACCTCAGAAAAAGAAAAACCTAGCCCTAGGAAACAGAAAGCTGATGACACTGGTCTTCCTCCAGCCATTGATAAACATAAAATCCCTCTAAAGAAATCAAAACCAGCTGAGCCAGCTACTGATATGCCTCCAAAAAGAAGCCCTAGACTTAGAAGAACACTTGGGAAGGAGAAAAAAGCTCCTAAGGGGTAGGTAAATGTTGAGGTGGAAGAAATTTTTGAGGAACAAGAAAACATAGGATTAGTAGAGCTTGTTGTTGTTGCAGAGTAGGTTGAAAATCAAGAACCACTACAACCAAAGCAAGATGAGCAACCAAAACCATTGCAACTGGGGCAATTTGAACACCATGAACTGGTGCGAGGAAATATCTTAGTAGGGAAACATAAACCTCCCACTTTTTCATGGAATCTTGTAGCTCTAAACCTATGGAATGAAATGCAAAAGAAAGAGGAGTGGGAAAAGGAAAGACTCAAGCTACAAGAAGAAGTCAAAAAGAAAAATGCAGAAATTGAGAAAAAAGATGTAGAGATTGCTGCATTGAAGGATAAGGTAGATAATGTTGTGGCTTTAGTGCCACAAATGATGGCATGCAAAACTCCTTCAAGAGTATATGCACTGCATTTGAAGGAGCGTCATCTTTCCTTCAAGTTGCCAAGGGTTATTTTAGGTTTAAGCCCTTCTATTGAAACCCCACACGAGTTTTTCTAAGCCTACCAATCCTCTCCTTTTGAAGTTAAAAATTTGATGTGTGAATTTTACTTGCATAATTATGTTGTGTCTAATGATCATGACTGGAACCCATTGCTATACGTTGGAGATATCCATTTGAGGGCATTCATGTCATGGATCCAAAATGAAGCTAGTTGGGGGCATCACTTTAAAACATATAGGGAAAGAGAACTCCATACCCCCTGTCCTCTCAAAGTTGAATCCAATAACCCTTCAGACATTTACTACACATGGCACATAATTCTTTATTGTCCAAGCTACAATAACAGGATCATGCCTGTTAGGGATGAAGCATACCAGGAATATGAGTAGGTAGCTAATACTACAGGGAAAATAGTATTGGGGTAGCTATCACAGAGATGGAATAGTTTTCCAGATCAGTTAAAATAGGTTGAACCCCATTCCTTACAAAATTATGCTGCAACATGTAAACGAAGTACTAGGTACATACAACTTGGAAGGATGAAGCAACAGTATTGGCTTCCATTGAAATTCTAGCCACCTACTCTATTGTGGCTAGTACTAGATTACATATACTATCAGTATGACATAGCTATAGAAAGGCCAAGGTGGAGCATATTGGAAAACAAGTAGGGGTTCTATTGGGATCCAAATTCAGCTATTGTAGAGACTGATCTGGGATAGTTAGCAATTGGTGACTTCTGAGCTTTGACAAGGAAAAGGAATAAAGCTCCCTCTGTTGGAGGACCAAAAAATAATTAGGTTGGGGAGAGATGATGAGTCCAAATAATGAATCAATTTTGATAGGGTTTATCATATATTGACATTCTCCATCTTACTTCCCTAGATTTATGAACCTTGGGCATGAATATATCCTTGTGACTTTTTATGATATTAAAATGTTATGTGGATATCTATGTTAATTTTACATGTGGTTGAATAAATGTTACGTTAAGGTAATTATGGATATGCAATTGTTTTGTGTGTGCTAATGTCATTATGCAGGTTCACATTAAGATGTTGATATAAATGAAGCCTACAAAGTAGAAGTTCTTGCCAGCTAGTCAGTTGCTAAGGAAGTCAAAAGATGGTCATTAAAGTGGTCAATGGAGGGAAACTTCCAATGGAGGGAAATTACTATCTCGTATGGACATTGTAACTACCTTTTAAATGATCATGTTTGTTAGTTGAGAAAATCTAGGAAGTGTGTTGTGCTGGATCCTTGTTGAGGCAAGTCTGCTTTGACTAAATCTGGTGCATGCATAACTTCCTCCCTCTCTTTTCCACGTTTTCAATAAATAGCATCCTCCTATTATGTTGGAGTCGACTGCCTAGGTAGTTAGGGTTAATTAGAATATTTTCCCTCGATAAATAATGGTCAGATGCCCCTTTTCACAAGGTTGGATATTCTAATATTGTACTTGCATTTTTAGTTTAAGTAATATAATTATATTGTTGATATGTTGCAATCATGTTTTCAAGGAATAAAATGATATTTTGATTTTCTACAATTGAGTCAGCTTAGGGAAGACTCATTCAAGGGGGCCTACTTGGTGAGAATTCCATCCATTTAGTTTAATAGTTATTTTTCTGTTCAATAACTAATTTTGATTTCAGTAGTTGTCTATTCTTGCAGCCATTGGAACTTTGTTATGTGACTGTTCCTACACCCAAGGCATATAGACTAACTTCTTATCTATTTGCTGAGATTTCTATTTCTGTCATCCATTTCCATTTTAGTTAATGATGCTCAGTGTAGTTTTTGATTCATGCTAAGTGCTTATGTTAATTTCTTTCCAGTGTTTATTTTAAGTACAATTTATTTTCTAGTTTAAGGATGACTACAGTGGAGTCCTAGTGCACATACAGTGCTGACCCATTTCAATTTTACGTCCCTAGGTTGAAAACTAATTGTACGTTCATGATGAGTAAGATAACTACTTAGTGTAGATGTATAATCTCTAAGTCACAACTCTAAGGGCTTAGTTATTGAACCATTAGAGGCCAACAAGTGCTACCTTGAAAATTTCTTTGTTGATCAAATATCATCAAATTGACCACGATAAGTGCTCATTTGTTGGATAATTCCTGATTAAAGTAGACCCTAAACTTACAAATCAAATTTGAATGAGTGCAAAAGAGCTAGAAAGGGGTGCCCAATGCCTTAGTCTAGGTATTTTTCTTGATAAATTTATTTCCCATTTTTATTGATCTCTAATTTTGGAGATGTGAATTCAAATTTGGGTCTTGGTGGTAAATTAATCTCGAAAAATAAAATAAAATGAGTCCACCTACACTTTAATTTATTCCTATGTTCTACTATATAAACATGAATTATTATTTCAAATTAGAGGGAGGAAGCAATTAATAAGGATGGACTTTACCAAGTTACATCCATTTTTACAGATTTACAAGGTGAATTTCATAATTATTCAAGCTATCAAAATGATTAGAATTTGATGCCCATGGAAGAATGTGATGGAATCTATGTTTTGGAGATAGTTTTGGCTTCTTTAAAGCACTTAATGACCTATTTTAAAAGTGTTCTTATCTTCAAACTTTGATCTAATTACTACCCTAAGCAAGGTATCTATGTATTTGTATTTTTCTAAGGGTAGTTGACTTTCTCTTGGGTTGGTCTTGTTTATTTCATTTAAGAATCCTTCTCTAACTCATTTGAGTAAGATTTTTGTCATTTTATTTTATTACAACCTTATACACACTTAAGGTTAGGATCACACACATTTTATTAGTTAATCAATCAGCTATTCATGGAGGTAGAAATACCCAAATGGGGGTTTTACCAAGGTAAACTCCTATATAGCCACCCCTTTTCCCCTCTTTTTTGTGATATTACAAGTTCAAATCCAGAGATGGAAAATTATTGAGTGGAAGTACAAAGTGCAGATCTATAAGTTTCAGGCTAGAAAGTTGTAGAGTTAGATCTTATTTCTTAGACAAGGGCTCCTAGCACCCCTGAAATATCAATTCAACCCCAAATTTACAATACATGTGCCCATTAGTATTCCCTTCTTTGGTTTTTCTTCATTATGTGACTTTTGAGTTAAATAGGTCAATTAATTAACAGTAAGTTCAATCAATATTAAAGGAAACAAAAGAATTAGGCCCAAGACAAATTGGATCTCCTTCTAAGTTGTTATACAATCTTATTACCTTGTTGGATTGGATTCTAATGTTGATGCAAAGAAATATTGATCTTAGTAATCTATTCACTAGGTCTAGGATCTCTTTTTTCACATCACAAAAATGTAAGAGATCTTGACATTATTATGGTATTTTTTAGATCAACATTGAAAGTTGTGAAAACTTGATGGAGAGCACACTTGAAATTTAGGTGATTTCTACATTTTGTAGAACACACATTTGGGCATTGACAATGAAGTCCAACCCTTTGGGTTGGATGCCCAAATAAAATCCAAGCCTAAGGGTTGGAAATACCAAAGGTAGCACATACCACAAGTGTATTTTTTCAAGGTAAAAAATAGGGAAAGATAAAAAAGAATGCACATCCCATGATTTTGGACCCACATGCTCTATTTTAACTTGAAAACTATACTTTCTTTGACACAAAAACACATTTTTTTTTTAATTTTAAGAAATTTCACTCATTGTTTGACAAATATATCACCTTTTTATTTTTTCATTGAAATATAATTTTAAAATTGCATATTTCTAAATTGAAATTATAATTTGAATAATTTTTTATGTTTTGAAGAACTTGAATGGTTGTTTTCATGTTTTAAAGAACTTGAAATTTTATTTTCATTTTTTTATTTTGATTTTAATAATTGTCAATTATTTTAACCAATTATATAAAATTGACATATAATTCAACACAATATCAAGAAAATTAATAAAAAACTCAAACATTGGAGGAACGTGAAATTGAGAATGAATGAGATAGTTTTGTGTAATTAAGAAATTGAATCTTGGATTTGAAAGTATACTCTCTTTTCCATCTCAATTTGATATTTTATAGTTTAATAGTTTGAATAATATGAAATTTTCTTATTAATAGTTCTACTTAAAGCTTGGAAGATATTTTGTAGGTACCATACCCATAAGACCATAAATATAAGTGCTTAAATCCTTGCTCTATGCCTAACACATATTCTCTTTGGTGTCAATTCTCATATTATAGCCTCATAAAAATAATTCACACTTTAGGTTATAATTGATCATTTGCTACTTATAGCTTGTGGGAAAATAGATCAAAATACATGCTTTATTCTCAAATGACTAGCATTGTCACATTTCTTAGTCTTCACTACTATTATATGCCCATGATTCCACCAATCCCTTGACTTCCCTATGACCACTAGCTTTCTTCTATCCACTTGCTCTACATTATTTTTTAGGGATACATGTCAATTTTTATGATGGTAGATCATAGTAGCAAATCATCTCCCACAATTTGTTTCACTCTCATTTTCAAGCTACCTCATTCCTTCAATCAAGTTAACTCTTACATCCTCCATCCCACAACTATCACTTGTATGCTCTTCCTCACCACAAATTTTAACCAAACATGAAGAGTATAGGACATGTGGTTTGAATTAGTTGTGTTTTGAGGAACCTACCCTAATGTCTTATTTTCCATATCAATTAGAGGATGGAATGTCTAGTTAGTTTTATGAGATCCTAAATATATTTACCATTTAATTTCCACCTCAATATTTCATTCCTACCATCACACATATTTTATCTATTTCATATCATATAGCCCAACCTTTCACACCTCCTTTTATATTATACCATCTCCATCCATATTTCATCTTATATAGATACCCTTACAATAAACCTTTCTTTCCATTCATTACTAACCAAATTCTCTTTTCCTTTAGGACTAAACACCTCAAGTGACCACTTTATGTCCTATATTTTAAATAGAATTTTAAAATTGCATATTTCTAAATTGAAATTGTAATTTGAATAATTTTTTTATGTTTTGAAGAACTTGAATGGTTGTTTTCATGTTTTAAAGAACTTGAAATTTTATTTTCATTTTTTTATTTTGATTTTAATATTGTCAATTATTTTAACCAATTATATAAAATTGACATATAATTCAACACAATATCAAGAAAATTAATAAAGAAATCAAACATTGGAGGAACGTGAAATTGAGAATGAATGAGATAATTTTGTGTAATTAAGAAATTGAAGCCTAGATTTGAAAGTATACTCTCTTTTCCATCTCAATTTGATATTTTATAGTTTAATAGTTTGAATAATATGAAATTTATTTATTAATAGTTCTACTTAAAGCTTGGAAGATATTTTATAGGTAGCATACCCATAAGACCATAAATATAAGTGCTTAAATCCTTGCTCTATGCCTAACACATATTCTCTTTGGTGTCAATTTTCATATTATAACCTCATAAAAATAATTCACACTTTAGGTTATAATTGATCATTTTCTACTTATAGTTTGTAGGAAAATAGGTCAAAACACATGCTTTATTCTCAAATGACTAGCATTATCACCTTTCCTAGTCTTCACTACTATTATATGCCCATGATTCCACCAATCCCTTGACTTCCCTATGACCACTAGCTTTCTTCTATCCACTTGCTCTACATTATTTTTTAGGGATACATGTCAATTTTTATGATGGTAGATCATAGTAGCAAATCATCTCCCACAATTTGTTTCATTCTCATTTTCAAGCTACCTCATTCCTTCAACCAAGTTAACTCTTACATCCACCATCCCACAACCTATCACTTGTATCCTCCTCCTCACCAAAAATTTTAACCAAACATGAAGAGTAGGACATGTGGTTTGAATTAGTTGTGTTTTGAGGAACTTACCCTAATGTATTATTTTCCATATCAATTAGAGGATGGAATGTCTAGTTAGTTTTATGGGATCCTAAATATATTTACCATTTAATTTCCACCTCATTATTTCATTCCTACCATCACACATATTTTATCTATTTCATATCATATAGCCCAACCTTTCACACCTCCTTTTATATTATACCTGTAGACGTCTAAATTTGGACACTTAATTTATCCAAATTCACCCCCTTTCATCTTATTTTCGTTAATTAAGTAATACTGCTATTATTTAATTAATAGCTTTAATTCTACCAAATCCCTAAGGTATTTAATCAATAATACCTTATCTCTTTAATCCCCCTTCCATCAATTGAACTAAATAAATATTCCATTTATTTAATTCCCCTCATGTCACATCCTCCATCATTTTTATCTTATCCTAATCCATCTTCTAATTTCATCATTAGGATGTGCACATGCCTAATCCTTGATTAGGATGTATCACATCCTCCAACTTTTTCAAGTTGGCCTCTAATCTCTCTTAGCCACCTAACCATCATCTAATCCTTCACTAACTAGCCTAATCAACCTCTCAAGGAATTTTTAATTCCTTTTATCCTTCCAAGGAATATTAAATTCCTTTTCTCTTACCCATGTCCTTTATGACACGTGTCCTTGGTCAACCTTATTAAATGCTTTTCTTTTTTGACAAGGCATCTCCCTTCCCCTTCCCCATGTGAATTTTTAATTCACATTTAATCCCCCAATGCACCCTTTGGAATTTAAAATTCTTTCCCTTCTCCCCATGACAATATTTGAGGAATTTTTAATTCCCCACTTGTCCTCTCACCCACATGGGGACAAGGACCTCCTTTATGAGGAGATCTTGTCCAATCCTAAGGTACTTTGTACCCCCCTCCATGTCATGTACCTGTCCTTCCACCTCATCTCCACTTCACCTTTTAGGGCTATCTTACATGCCACATGTCAAGATGTGAGGGATTGTGAGTTCTCAACTCACCTTAGCCCTACATCTTGATATTTGGTGGCTCAATATTGACCCTCCATTTCCCCTAGGAATTCTCAAAAATCCTATAAATACCCCCTATTTTCTCTCATTTTGGGAGGAGATCATTTTGCTAGCCAAACTCTTGCAGTTTTGTTTCTCAATCTATACTTAGCCATTTTCTTGTTTTTATCCACTTGCACTCATCCTCACAACTTCATTTAGCTTGCATCTTGTGCCATCCAAGGAGCATACACATCAAAGATCGAAGGGCCAACCAAAGGATCGATTCGACGCAAGGTATAGAGTTCCATTTTGTTGCTTTTATCTTGTGTTGTTTCCAACTTAGGCTAATCTTGAGGTGTAGGTTGTTTATTTGCACTCTTTTACTTGCTGCTCATTTTCTAATGCTCACATTCGACCTATCACATTTCTGGCACGCCCGGTGGGACCCACAAACGGGTCTCTTTCTTTCACATTTGCTATTTTTTGCATTTTTTTAGGTCCAGGTTATGGAGTGGCGGACCTGTCTTGACAGAGTGGTGGATCTGTCCTAGAGTGGTGGACCTGTCCCAGGGTGGCAGACCTATCCTGACAGAGTGACAGATCTGTCCTGGAGTGGCGGATCTGTCTTGGAGTGGCCGACTTGTCCTACAGTGGCGGACCTGTCCTAGTGCAGTGGCGGATCTATCCTAGAGTGGCAGACCTGTCTTGGAGTGGCAGACCTATCCTACAAGCGGACCTATCTCTAGTGCAATGGTGGACCTATCCTCTGCAAGCGGACATGTCCCCTCAGAGTGGCGGACCTGTCCTCCCGAAGGTAAAATTTCAAGTTTTTGCCAATTGTCTTTTTGGTAAATTAGGCACATAGTTTAATTAAAGGGGTCAATAAACCTTGTTTGGCATGTTTGGGAAGGCTATTTGACATATCCAATCCCCTTGCGCCATTTGGCGATCCTGGGTGACGAGAAATCATAGCTTTCCAAGTCCTTTGAGTCACCCCTTTTTCATTTTCTTAGTGGGACCTGCTTGGGGATTTCATCACCCCAAGGGATGATTCCAACCATGCGTACCGGCGGGGTATATAAAGGGGGGAGAGCGAAAGTTGTACCTCAATCCAACCACGCTGTAATTGGCGAAGCGTCAGGATGACGTGAAGAGTTGGTCCGAGCCTTTAGTATCTCGCTAAGGTTCCCCACTCACGCTTGTAACGGGTTGGTGTTCACAGTTTGGGCCTCACGTACCATGTGTATATCGAGGACTCCTTAGCAACCATGTTCATCCTAGAGTAGAAGACTTTGTTGGCCATACCCATCTCTACTAATCTTAGGGTTGTGCTGTCTGAATTGTATTTCTCATGCAAAACAAGTCATTATTAGTGTTTGCTATATTTTGGGTCCTTTGCCTTACCCATCCATCAAAAAATTAAGCTTAAACTTATCCTTTGGCAGACCTGTCCCTATGCTGTGGTGGACCTATCCTAGTGCAATGGCAGACCTGTCCCTATGCTGTGGCAGACCTGTCCCTGTGCTGTGGCGGACCTGTCCTAGTGCAGTGGCGAACTTGTCCTAGTGCAGTGGCAGGCCTGCCCTTGTGCTGTGGCGGGCCTATCCTTGTGTTGTGGCGGACCTGTCCTAGTGCAGTGGCAGACTTGTCCTTCTGCTATGGCGGACCTGTCCTTATGTTGTGGCGGACCTATCCTTCTGCTCTTTCTTCCCAAGGTCACCATTTCCACACCGTTTATCCGATTGACTCCGTTTAAAGGCAGTTCTTCTCATTTTTTCGTGCTCTTTTCAATGATATATACCACTTCATACTTTTGAGAAGTTGGACGGGGCACCTTTTTCTTCACCATCTACCTCCTTGAAGGTGGTATCCCCTACCATTCTCATCCGTTTACTCATTCTGAGTAAAACATTCACCCATTTAACATATACTTTCATCATTCTGAACTCTCGTTCTATCATTCTGATCCTTCGTTTACTCATTCCGAGTAAACATTCATCCATTTAACACATCTGTTCATCATTCTAAACTCTCGTTCTACCATTCTCTCTGTTTACTCGTTCTGAGTAAATGTTCATCCATTTCACACATCCTTTCATCATTCTGAACTCTTGTTCAGTCATTCTA
Source organism: Sequoia sempervirens (assembly GCA_007258455.2). Lineage (NCBI taxonomy): Eukaryota > Viridiplantae > Streptophyta > Pinopsida > Cupressales > Cupressaceae > Sequoia > Sequoia sempervirens. The sequence goes on from VDFB02094375.1 coordinate 106,696, forward strand.
ATCATCCGTTTACTCGTTCTGAGTAAACATTCATCCATTCAATACATCCTTTCATCATTCCAAACTCTCGTTCTGTCAATCTGATCATTCGTTTACTCATTCCGAGTAAACATTCATCCATTCAATACATCCTTTCATCATTCCAAACTCTCGTTCTATCAATCTAATCATTCATTTACTCATTTTGAGTAAACATTCATATATTCATACATTTCACACATCCTTTCATCATTCCAAACTCCCGTTCATTCGTTCTGATCATTCGTTTACTCGTTCTGAGTAAACATTCATCAATTCAACACATCCTTTCATCATTCTGAACTCTTGTTCTGTCAATCTGATCATTCGTTTACTCGTTCTGAGTAAACATTCATACATTTCACACCTCCTTTCATCATTTTGAACCATCGTTCTATCATTCTGATCATTCGTTTACTCGTTTCGAGTAATCGTTCATCCGTCCCGATCAACTGTTTTCTCATTTTGAGTATTTGTTCATCATTTCTATCATCCATTTCTCCAATCAAATCATCATTTTCCCTGCCCAATTCCCCTAAACTTCATCTCAAGTTATTATCCAAATTGACTTAAGTATCTGATCTGATCGTCATCATTAACATCCTCTTAGGATTGTCATCCATCCTAAGTTAATCATCATTGTCGGCCCAATCAATCCATTTTCAACCTCAAAGTGGATTCGATGCTGCAATCATCCATTCATCCTTTAATCCAATCAATCAGTATCCTAAGTCATCTAAGATAATCTCTGAACGGGATTTGTAGTCTCTTTCATCATCCATCAGTTGATCTTATCAATCAATCATTGATCGATCTTATCCAATCCAATCCAATCCAATCCAATCCAATCCAATCCAATCCAATCCAATCCAATCTCTATCCAATCACCTTCGACCCAATCAATCTACTTCCATCTTGAAGCAGATTCGATGTCGTAATCATCCTTTGATAATCCAATCCAATTGTCAGAATTAATCCCATCCAATCATCCAATCATCCTAATCTGAGCTTTAATCCAATCCCGATCTGAGCTTGTCCTAAATCCCGATTTGAGCTTTAGTCCGATTCCATCCAAAATATTTCATCCATCCTCTTTATCCTTTCATCATCATGAATTCTTATCCTCCATCAATAGTGGTCAAGGGAAACCCTAATTACGCCGACGACGAGCACGAAAGTCTTGTTGATCAAGAGGTATACGACATAGATCCCTTTGACACTATCATTGCTAGTAAGCTTTCTCCACCGACATTCCAAAATCCAATCACCCCATCAAGTTATCCCATCATGTCTTCATCTATGCCTAATCACACTCCTTATGCTACCTTTGACAAGGGATGTCCATCATATCCATCATATCCTTCATCTACATCATCCCCTTATCCTAGTTTTCCGTCACAATACCCCTATCTTGATCCCCCATCCACATCCTCTTATCTCAATCCTTCATCCACATGTACCCACTACCCTAATCTTCCATACCAATCCGCTTAGCCTAATCCTACATTCACACCTTCCTATCCTAGTCAAACACACCCATCAACTTACCCTAATCCAACATCTCCATCTCCCTATATTAATCCAACACCTGCATCTTCCCATCCTAATCCACCATCCCAATACCTTTATTACAACACGCCACCCATATCTTCTACCAACGATCCACCGTCCGTGTCATCCTATCCTAATTCCCCATGCCCATATCCTTACCTTAATCTTCCATCCAGTCTTAACCTTCCATCTAATCCTAGTCCACTAATCCATAAACCTTCATCCACTCCCACCTCGCCATCTCAGCCTAGCGTATTCAAGTTTCTCCAAGGACTTATAACAAAGGATACATCTCCCACTCCACACATTGCAGTCGTGGAACCATGCCATCCCAACCCATCATCCATGGTTGTGCTAGTGACTTCAGGACCTCTCCATCCAACACCTATCATTGATGATACCATCACATCCCTTCCAATCCATTGAACCCCCATCTCCTACCATCACATCCTCTAAATCCACAAGTCCCCAT
>VDFB02094375.1:111675-163847 GCA_007258455.2 Sequoia sempervirens
GTTTTTTTCCAGCATTTTGAAAAATTGTTCACTCAGCTCAAAATGCATATCTCGAATCTGGGATGTTAGTTGGCAATTCATCCTATCTCACCAATGGGTATTTCTTGGAAACAATTGGGACTCTCAAACATATGACCATGAAGTTTCCTAAAATGGCAAAATTTGACAATTTTTGAAAATTGCCAAATCGAAAAATTTTTGATTGTCAACACCTTACACCCTTTAAACCCTAGACATCAGTGTAGAATCCATCCAGTCACATCCCCCAATAATTCTCATCTTCACTCCAACCCGGCTATGAGCTTTCATCTAATCCCAATCTGAGCTTAATCGAAACCCTAATCTGGGGTTTAATCCATCTGCAGTCAAGATATTTGGATATCGAATAAAGTCTTAAGATCCCTCCCTCCATCTTCTTCCATTCTGTCCTATTCATCCATTCTAATAAATCCATTCACCCATTCCATGTAACCATTCATCTATTTCGAACATCCTATCATCTCAAAACTTCATCAAACCTCCTATCATCTCAAACATTCATCACACCTCCTTCTATCATTTCAAACTCTCATTCAATAATATTGATCAATCATTTACTCATTCTGAGTAATCTTCCATCTTCTCCATCTTCTATCCTTTCTCATCATTCATCTATCTATCATATCATCCTCCCAATTCATCTTTTGATTATTTGGATAACTATTCCATCCCTGAGCTTCTTGATCCCCATTCTCCCCATATAATCCAACATCATCTATCTTATCACTTCATCATTCATCTATATGGCATGTCATCTGCCCACTTCATCTTTGATGATTTGGATAACTATCCCATCCCTGAGATTTGTATAGTCACTATCCTCCACTCCAATCCAATAGGTCTATCTTGTCCCATCATGTCGGTCCAATCATTTTATCCCCTTCATCAGGGTTATCTCATCATCTTTCATCCATCACTTGTCTTTGGCCTTCTGTTGAACTACATTGCCCCTGCGCTTTCACATAGGCAAGGTCGATCATTTGATCCACCCTCGAGGTTCCATCCATCATCGGTCTATATTTGTCCACTTTTCTCCTGTTCTCTGTCCTATCTTGGTCATCCATCGAGGTATCCTATCTTGTGTCATGTCTCTCGTGTGTCGTGTCATCAAGCTATGCCCTTATCTAGCTAGTTCTTAACCAACAAGATCCACTTGTATCATCAGATCTAATCAATTTTGAATATCCTGCGTCACATCAATCTTTTAATTTTGTATCCATCATCGGTCTCAATAGGATGCATCCTTCCTAACAGACCTCATCAATCCCATCCATCCTCTTGATTGATCCTATGGAAGAGGACATTTGAAATTGATTGTGATCTTTTGATGCTTTTGGCTTTTGTTTATCATTTGAGCTCCCTATCATCACTTTTCATGGTCGCCTTGATCCATCATATCATGGTGTGCTTTGACTCGTCAACATAGGGGTGTATCTTGATCTTTTGTTTGTCTTCTCGGTTGTCCCACATAGTACCCACCAAGATCCCTAAGGTCTTGTGTTATGTTGGGGCATCCTTGTGTGCTTGTGGTTATCCCAATACCTGGTTTGACCAAGGTCACCATGACTTTGGGGTGTTGGGATAGCCTTCTTGTTTGTTATATTTTTTTTATGCATTAGACACTAATTTGCCTTGGTTCTTCATACCTTGGCGTCTTGTGTCTTATGCTATAGCAAAAATCAGTGCTCTGACGATGGAAAATTGCATTTGGATTTCATTTCCTCTTCATCCTCTCGTCTATCAAAATCCCCCCATCCATTCATCCTTCATCACGCTCCCCTCTCAATCTTCCATCACATTGCATCATCTTCTTCAACCCCCCTTGCATCATCTCATCCATTTCGAGAGCACACTCGTGTTCTCTTGAACCCGCATGTCCTCTCTCGAGGGGGCATCCTTCATCCCTAATTTTCATCATCTTTTTCCCTTCCTAATCATTCAAAGGAATGACTGGGGCATCTTTTCCAATCTAACCATCTTCTTCTAGGTTCTATGTTTTAATATTCTTTGAAATGATGCTACTCGTACACCATCTCAAAGAGAGGCAAAATGTAGACGTCTAAATTTGGACACTTAATTTATCCAAATTCACCCCCTTTCATCTTATTTTCATTAATTAAGTAATACTACTATTATTTAATTAATAGCTTTAATTCTACCAAATCCCTAAGGTATTTAATCAATAATACCTTATTCTTTAATCCTCCTTCCATCAATTGAACTAAATAAATATTCCATTTATTTAATTCCCTTTATGTCACATCCTCCATCATTTTTATCTTATCCTAATCCATCTTCTAATCTCATCATTAGGATGTGCACATGCCTAATCCTTGATTAGGATGTGTCACATCCTCCAACTTTTTCAAGTTGGCCTCTAATCTCTCTTAGCCACCTAACCCTCCTCTAATCCTTCATTAACTAGCCTAATCAACCTCTCAAGGAATTTTTAATTCCTTTTATCCTTCCAAGGAATATTAAATTCCTTTTCTCTTCCCCATGTCCTTTATGACATGTGTCCTTGGTCAACCTTATTAAATGCTTTTCTTTTTTGACAAGGCATCTCCCTTCCCCTTCCCCATGTGAATTTTTAATTCACATTTAATCCCCCAATGCACCCTTTGGAATTTAAAATTCTTTCCCTTCTCCCCATGACAATATTTGAGGAATTTTTAATTCCCCACTTGTCCTCTCACCCACATGGGGACAAGGACCTCCTTTATGAGGATATCTTGTCCAATCCTAAGGTACTTTGTACCCCCCCCCATGTCATGTACTTGTCCTTCCATCTCATGTCCACTTCACCTTTTAGGGCTATCTTACATGCCACATGTCAAGATGTGAGGTCTTGTGAGTTCTCAATTCACCTTAGCCCTACATCTTGATATTTGGTGGCTCAATCTTGACCCTCCATTTCCCCTAGGAATTCTCAAAAATCCTATAAATACCCCCTATTTTCTCTCATTTTGGGAGGAGATCATTTTACTAGCCAAACTCTTGCAGTTTTGTTTCTCAATCTATACTTAGCCATTTTCTTGTTTTTATCCACTTGCACTCATCCTCACAACTTCATTTAGCTTGCATCTTGTGCCATCCAAGGAGCATACACATCAAAGATCGAAGGGCCAACCAAAGGATCGATTCGACGCAAGGTATAGAGTTCCATTTTGTTGCTTTTATCTTGTGTTGTTTCCAACTTAGGCTAATCTTGAGGTGTAGGTTGTTTTGGTGTTTATTTGCACTCTTTTACTTGCTGCTCATTTTCTAATGCTCACATTCGACCTATCACAATACCATCTCCATCCATATTTCATCTTATATAGATACCCTTACAATAAACACTTCTTTCCATTCATTACTAACCAAATTATCTTTTCCTTTAGGATTAAACACCTCAAGTGACCACTTTATGTCCTATATTCAAACCCTAGACACCTCATAATTCACCCTATATTCTATTATTCCATTTTAATCCCATCCCATTAATGTCTAATAGTTCACCCATTTTATGTTATCTCATCTTGACCCATCCCATCAATCTCTACTATTCCATATTATATTTCATTAACCCATTATATTACCATACCATTACCCTCTCTTATTTTACTATATGTTTCATGGTACCCTCCTATCCCATACCACTAATCTCTACTAGTCTATCCTATGTTCCATTATCATTTTTTATTCTCATCCCATTGTATCCTATCATATTTCACGTTATGTTCCATTATCCCCTCTTGGTCTTGTCCCTTTATCCTTCCTATATTATACCACCTCCTTCCATATTTAATCTTATACACACACCCTCACATACCCTTACAAGAAACCCTTACTTCAAGTCATTATTGACCAACTCTCTTTTCCACTATTACACACCTCAAGTGGCCACTTCATGTCCTATAGTCAAATACTAGATACCTATTCATTCACCCTATGTTTCATTATTCTGTCCTAATCCCATCCTATTAACGTATAATAGTTCATCTTATGTTTCATTATCCCATCCTAGCACATACCATTAATCTCTACTAGTTCATCCTATTTTTCGTTATCCCCTCTTCATCTTATCCCTTTATCCCTTATGTATTATACCAACTCCCTCCATATTTCATATTATACACACACCCTTGCAAGAAACCATTATTTTTCACTGATTATTAACTAAATCACACATACACTATTACTACACACCTCAAGTTCCCACTTCACATGTCCTATAGTCAAACCCTAGACACATCCGAAATTATAGTTCACCATGTGTTCCATTATTCCCTCCTAATCCCATACCACTAATCTATAATAGTTCACCCCATGTTTTTTAATCCCATCTTGGCCCATCCCATCTATCTCTATGAGTCCATCCTATGTTCCATAATCCCTTTCTATTCCCATCCTATTACCTTTACTTATTTCACTCTATGTTATACTATCCCCTATTGGTCTTGTCTCATTATCTTCTCTTAATTCACCCTATGTTCCATTATTCCATTATAATCCCATCTTATTAAACTCTAATAGTTCATCCTATATTTTATGATCCCATCTTAGCCCATCCCACTAATATGTACTATTCCATCCTATGTTTTTTTATCCCCTCTTGGTCTTTTCCCTTCTATATTACACCACTTCCCTCCACATTTCATCCTATACACATACCTTTAGAAAAAGCATTTCCTTCCACTCACTATTGACCAAATATCTTCTCCATTACAAATAAACACCTCATTTTCCCACTTCATCTCCTATAGTCAAACCCTATAAACCTCTTAATTCACCCTATGTTCCATTATTCCCTCTTAATCCCATCCCATTATCTCCACTTGGTCTTATCCCATTATCCCCTCTTCATTCACCGTATGCCCATGATACCATCCTAATATTATCCTTTTCATCACATGATGCAAGAGAATTTGGGCACATGGATAATCTTGCATCAACCAAAAATATTTTTGGTTTAATTTTTCAGTTTTGGCTCATTTGGTTCTCTATTGACAGGCAAACACAGATGTGACTTCAGAAGTAGAAAAGACATTCAATGAGAAAATACTAATTCTTGGCATAGTTGCAAGGTTGATTAATTAAATTGAGGGAATGAGAAGAGTCAACTTAGTAATTTTGGGAATGTAATTTGTTTGAAACATAGACTCACAATGGGGCAGCGGAAAAATGAAGTGGTTCATGCCTCTTATTTTGAAAGATTGATTATCCTTCAACATGGCATGGGTTCAATTTTTGTGTGGCTATTCTCATTTTTGAAGATTCAAAAATAAAATAAAAATAAATAACATTTCTTTATCAACACACTGCATTTTCTTCATTTAGAGGAGAATTATTTAAATCAACATGCCTTTTCATATACCAATGCAAACCTTTGAAGATCAATGAATTTGAAGTGAAATTCCATGCCCTTAGGGAATCTAATAATCGATTGAAATAATAGAGGGGGTGGTGATTACAGATTTTGGAGGGAGATAAAAAAACCCAACACTAAGGAAGAATTTAAAAAATACAGAGGACAAGTGCAAAGGTAGGAGGTTTCACAATGAACAAGGGGAGAGATTTTTCACACATATAGTAGGGGGAAATTAGCGCCATGTGAGAGGGAATGAGGTGCTAAATGTAAGAAATTTACAATGACCAAACAACTAGCCAAGTTGTACATATGGGAATTCATTTTTTTTAAAAGGCAGAGAGAGATAGAATGAGCAACAACACAAGAAAAATATTTTGAATGAAAATCAATAAATTGAATGAGAATAGGTGCATGTAGGTCAGTAATGGAGGGATGCATTGAAGGAAAATAACTTATTGTTAGGAAATATTGCATTCAAACCCACAATCTTAAATCATTTCCTACATAACCCATGAGAGATAAACATGCATACAAGTTTTCCAAAATGCATAGATCAAATAGACAAGCCTTAATATAACACAAGATATACCCTAGGAAAACCCTCAAGAGGGAAAAAATCCAATCTCCAAAAGCATCCATACTCCATCATATTAATTAGAAATAAAGCAATACAAGAGTTACAATGAATACCTCTGAAGCATCAAGCCTTCCAATGCATTCCCATGTGTCGAAGCATGAATCCACACATCCCATGCCATGGTTCACAAATGCACTCCACAAGAAGACTCAACAATGATAGCAAACCCTCTCATCCAACCTAAACCACTACACATGTGTTTACTTTTATAGACACAAGCTCACACAAAATACAACTAGTTGTAAGGTAAAACCATGTGAATACAAAAACACTAACTACTTATTTAATATTTGGTACTAAGACATCAAATTATTTAATATTTCCCCAAAATTAAATTATTATCACATGTCTCCCACACATTAAATAATAATACAATGTTACAATACAACATCAAGTGGTCCCCAAATAATTATCTAGTGTGATTAACCACACCACCAAGGTGTATGATAACTAAATAATTATTTAATTAAAATATTATAATAAATCAATTTATGCAATGGTGTACAACACCATATCCCAACATTCTCCCACTTGTTGTATACATTGAATAAGGGATCAATACATGAAATACATCATCATAACCATGCATGAAACCACATGAATCTGTAACATGCTCTCGTGCTCCATCAAGATACCTGCAATAAGAACCAAGTGACCACCATCTCAAGAAAGAACTCCTCTCATCCTCCAACATGGCACCTGATGAGTCTAGTTTATGGTCTAATTTTGGGTAGAATTTATGATTTAACTGTTGAAATCATCATAGACTTTGATGTTAAGTATTGATACTTTTATCATATTTCCTCAAGACTTTAGACATTGGGCCTAATCCTATTTCTACAAATCTTTAATGATATTGGCATGTTATTTGGACTATCTATATTAATCCTGCATGTGGTTAATGAATGTTCTTAAAGGTTGTTACAAATATGCAATTATTGTGTGTACTAACATTGCCATGCAGATATGATTTGAGGATGCTAAATTGAGAGACACCGCCAGCTGGGCATGCACCATAACGTCCAACAAGGGAATCATTCAAAGGTCAAAGGAGGTCGACAATAGGAGATTCCCCATGCAAATCAGATGTAACTGCCTTGTAGTGGTATTTATTGATGTTGAGAAAATGTGCGCGTTACTATAGTGCTAAATCTGCATTTGGAGCTGTATGTCTGACCAGATTCCATGCATGTGTAACCACCGCTGCTCCACTTTCTCTGCTTTCCCTAATGTGGTGTCCTCCCAGTTCATGAAGTTGACCGCCTTATTTAGTTGGTAGTATAAATAAGGCTTAGATGCTCCTTCACCAAAAAAGGTTGCACGATATGATATTGTACTTGCACTCTTTAATTTTCAACAATACAATTATGCTACTCTTTTGTACTCATGTTTCTAGTGAATAAAATAAAGTTTTGAGTTTGAGCATATGAGTTTCCATTAGTTTAGAGGATACTTATCCAAGGGGCCCTACTTGGTGAGTAATTTTTCCTTTAGTTTAGTATTACTTTCTGATCAATAACTAGTTAATAATCTGGCATTGATTATTCCTACAGCTAAAGCAGACGAAGTAGTTTCCTATTCGTTGCTTAGATTTTCATTTCCATCATGCATTTTAGCTTGGAGTAGATGTTGGTTGATGTTCATCATTTATGTTATTCCTTTCCAAGCACTTTAATTTCAACATTGTGTCTTTCTTAGTCATAGAATGAAAATGGCTACTTTGGATTCCTAGTGCACATATTGTGTTGACCCATTTCAAGTTCACGTCCTTGGGTTGAAAATTTAAATGCACCTTCATGATGATTGAAATAGTTGTTCAAGTTAGATATCCAATCTCTTAATCATGACTGTAAAGGCCTAGTTGTTAAATCATTGTAGGAGGCCAACATTTTTGGCATCGTTGTTGAGGATGGTGTCAAACTAGGAAGTTCTTTGGAGTCATTGATAATTTTCTTATTGTTGTATTTCTAAAAGTTGTTCTTGGCATACCCCTCATGTAGGAAGTAATGACCCCCCTTATTCTTTACCAATTCTTTGTGTGAGATGGCTGATAGTGAGTTGATATTGCATGCTCCTAATAATCCTAATCCATTCCAGCTAGAAGAGCTTCCAAATATGCCAAGGGACAAAGAAGAAGAAGAAGAAGAAGAAGAGCCAAACCCATTTGTTGATGCATTTCCTGATCTGACTAGTTCTGAAGCTTTCTCTAAAGACCAAAATTAGTTTGAGAATCCCTTTGGTTGGGAAATCCATCAAACAGGAATGGGTGATGCAAATAGAAATAAACCTAACCAACCGAATTTTCCTTTCCCCATTGCCCATCAGAATGAAGTTGAAAACATAAAAAATATCCCTGCTTCATCACTCCCCAAGTTTTATGGACTTGTCACAGAAGATATTGATACCTTCTTCTTTGAGTTTGACATACTCTGTAGGAGTTATGACTATACCACTGATGCCCATAGGCTTAAGCTATTTCCTACCTCTCTGAAAGAAGCTGCATTAAGATGGTTCATGAGTCTAGGCAGAGATACTATGGAAAATTTGGAGGATATGAAGACAAAGTTCCTTAAGAAATACAAGGAATATTGCAGAGGCAGTGACATGAGAGGATATGACATTTTCAGGATGCAGCAAAAGGAAGATGAGAGCCTAGAGGATTATATTTCAAGGTTTATGTTCTTCTTAAAGAAATCTCCACACCATACCCTCAATGAAGAATCACAAAAGCTAATTTTCTTAAGAGGAATTAATGAGAACTGCACTGATGCCTTGGACCTAATGGTAGGAGAAGATATCACCCAAGTTCCTTGGGAAAACATCAAGAAAATATGCCAGAACTATTCCAAGGTAGCTTCAAAGAAAGGGAGAGCTTACTAATCCTCTATGGGTAAGTCATCTACCAGTGGAGGTTCAAGGATGGAGATCACACACTTGCTAGCATATTTCAAGCAAGACATCATAAATAATCTAGCTACTCAGCTAGATACACTTCAGGCCAAGAAGAAACAAGAGGAAGTGGAGGCAAAGATGATAGAGTATTTCCCCCATTGCAGATAAAAGAAGGACTACAGATGCAAGATGGTAGCTAATATTGAAAGTAAGTAGATTCCACCTAAGTTCAAACCAATCTAGATTGAAGAAGATAAAGTCTACTATGTTGCACAAAGGAAGCCTTGGGCTCCAAGACAAGGTATGCCATCGGATCCACTATCTTATGTTGGGCCATATTTTAATTCCTATTCATCTAGTAACCAATGGAAGCCTCCATATCCATCCAACTATGGAGGATATCCACCATAACCTTGAGGTAACCCTCCAAATTCTTGGCCCAATCATCAAAAATCTCCACACCAATGGCAACAACCTTAGGGCAATTGACAAAAATATCAAGGGCATTAGCAACCACCTCTAGGAAATTGGTAGCAGACAAATCAATGGAGGGGAGGACAACAATGGCCAACCCAGCCAAATAGTTACATGCAACCACCTTCTCAGCCCCAGTAGCCTGCTATAATGCCTCCCCCTGCTAATCCAAGCTCAAATCCACCTACACCTACTCAGCTACCAACTCGGCCCACACCCAATCCAAATAACAAACCAAAACAATAGCCTATATATTTTTCTGATTCAAATCAATTTCCTACATATGTTGTGAGTGTAAGTGACATCCATTTGCATTCAGGAACTAATTTACCAGCCCCTTCCAAGCCCATTATCACTGAGCTTCTTGTAGAAGAGGAAGAAGAACCTCTAAATGATCCCATTTAGCCAAGTGCACCTTAAAATCCTGAACCAGTCCTAGCCAAGCAGACTGAACAAGCACCACCATTCCCTCATAGATTGGAAGTTACCAAGAAAAAGGAAGAAAAAGAGGACACAAACTTTGACATCTTAGATCAGCTTAAGCATATATGTGTCTAGATTCCTCTATTTCAGGCCATAAACGATGTCCCAATCTATGGAAAGGAAATCAAAGAAGCATGCCTCAAGAGGCCAGGAAGGAAAAATAAAAACCCAACTACAATTCATGTGGTGGGACAGCTAGCTGACATCATACTTGGAAAAGTGACTATTCCCAAGTACAATGACCCAGGTAGTCCTGTAGTAGTAGTTGGTATAAATGGGATCCAAATAAAGAATGCTCTAATTGATTTAGGGGTGACAATAAATGTATTGACTAAAGACATCCTGCAACAACTAAACATTGCAAGCATGAGATCTACTCCTACTATCGTGCAGCTCACTGATAGTTCTACTATTAAGTCTCATGGTATAGTGGAGGATCTTGTGGTAATTCTAGACTCCTGGGAGTACTCAGCGAACTTTATGATCCTTTCTTCTAAGGCCACACTAGGAGGGTATCCCATTATTCTTGGAAGGCCATGGTTGGAAACTACAGATGCATATATTGGATGTTGATCAAGAGACATGACCTTTTCTAATGGGAAGAGCACCAAAAAGTTTGTTCTTTATCCTCCTGCTTAGCCATCCCATGATGAAGATAACCCCGTATGGCCACATGTTGGAGAAGAGGCCGAGGAAGTTAATTTTTTGGCGCAACTTATGAAGTTAGGCAGAAGCTCTTTCATGCAGCTTCAAGATGAAGATGAAGTATTGGATAACATCATTTAGAACCTTTGTGAAGTGGAGGAAGCATCATCTTCTCATTCTGCTGCTCCAGTCAAGACACTTCTACCTACTCTTCCTACAACCACTGTTCCTGCAAAAATTCTTCCTGCAACCACTCTTCCTATAGCCAGAATTCTTGTAGCAATAGGTATGTCCCATACATTGCTGCCATATTAACTCAAGGTACCATCATCAATGAAGCATCCATGATAGAGTTAACTACACTAGTATAGATGTCAGAGGGAAAACATTTGAATGTTAACAACAAGCTGAGTGAAGAACAACAATTGCTATTGGAAAACTTATTGAGGACTCACCAACATGCATTTTCCTGGGACTATCATGACATGAAGGGATTGGACCCTAAGCTTTGCACTCACAAAATTTACATCAAAGATGATTTCACCCCAGTGAGGCAACCACAAAGAAGAATTAACCCTGCACTAAGAGAAATTATAAAAGGGGAACTGCAAAAATTGCTAGATACAGGATTTATCTACCTTGTTTCAGATAGCCAATGGGTGTCTCCATTAGTGATTGTGCCCAAGAAAGGAGGGAAATGGCAAGTTTGTGTTGATTATAGGGAACTTAATGTTGCCACCAAAAAGGACCATTTCCCCTTACCTTTCATAGTTCAAGTTTTGGACACACTTGCAGGAAAGCAATACTTTTCTTTTCTAGATGGATTCAATGACTACAACCAAATCCAAATTGCACCAGAGGATTAGGAGAAGAACAATTTTACCTATCCATGGGCGACCTATGCCTACTCAGTACTCCCATTTGGCTTATGTAATGCACCTACAACCTTTCAGAGGGCAGTCATATTTTTTAGATATCTCTCTTGATTGCATGGAAATTTACATGGATGACTTTACTACCTATGGTGCTAATTTCAATCAGGCATTAGAAAATCTCAGGAGAGTCCTACAGAGATGTGAAGACCAAAATCTATCACTAAATAGTGAAAAGTGCTTCATAATGATGCAGGAAGGTGTAGTCCTTGGCCACTACATCACCCACAAAGGAATTCAAGTAGATCTTGCAAAGATTGAGGTGATCATAAATCTGCCCACACCTGCAAAATAAAGTGATGTTAGGAGTTTTTTTGGGTCATGCAAGATATTATAGGCATTTCATCAAGGATTTTAGAAAAATAGCAGCACCATTGTATACCCTCCTCACTAAAGATGTTGAATTCCAATGGATTGAAGATTGTGACAACGAATTCTCTGATTTAAAGGTAGCCTTGACTCATGCTCTTGTACTTAAGGGACCTAATTGGGAGCTTACTTTCCACATCCATAAAGATGCATCCAATTATTTTAGGACAGAAATAAGGAGCTATTAAAAATTCCATTTATTTTGTTAGCAAAAATTTGCAGGGAGCTGAATTCAACTATACAGTGATAGAGAAAGAAATGTCGGCAATGATCTATGCCCTGAACAAATTTAGGCATTACATCATAGGTTACCAAATATTTGTGCACATTGATCATGCAACCATCAGATATCTCATAAATAATTCTCTGATCTCTGGTAGGCTGTTAAGATGGTTATTGTTGATGCAAGAGTTTGACATAACCATTGTGGATAAACCAATGAAGACTAATGTTGTTGCAGATTTTCTTTCAAGGCTGACTACATTAGGGGATAATCAAGCCGTAGATGACTCTTTTACTAATGAGCATCTATTCTCCATCAATGTACAAACACCTAGGTATGCTAACATAGCTAATTATCTGGTCACAGGTAGAGTTCCTCGTCACTTCTCTCCAAAAGAGACAAGGGAACTTATTGAAAAATATTTTCCTTTCTCATGGATTGTTGAATGTTAGTTTTATACCGAACCAGACCATGTCATGAGGAGATGTGTGAGATAAGATGAGACATATAAAATTTTGCATGCATGTCACAACAAACCATGTGGAGGACATTTTTCAACCAAGAGGACATTAATGAAGATTTTGAACACAGGATATTACTGGCCAACACTCCACAAGGATACATGAAGGTATACAAGAAAATGTGATAGATGCCAAAGAATGGGCAGGCCAACCAAATCTAATGAGATGCCACTTTACCCTAAGGTGGAAATCACTCCCTTTGACAAGTGGGGACTGAATTTTGTAGGAGTCATTGACCCTCCATCAAATGGTAAGTCCTATATCTTGGTATGCACTGATTATGTAAAAAAATGGGTAGAAGTTAAGGCCATGAAGCATGCAAGAGATAACAAGGTTGCAAAATTTCTTTATGAGGATATTTTCACAAGGTATGGAGTTCCAAGAGAGATAGTTATTGATCAAGGGGCTCAATTCACATCAACCCTTATTGCAACACTAGTCATTGAGTACAAAATCAGACATAAGAAGTCTACTCCTTATCACCCCCAGGCCAATGGCCAAGTTGATGTGACCAACAGAGAAATTAAAGCCATTTTGACCAAAATAGTAGCTATCCACATAAAGGATTGGGAAAACAGATTACCAGAAGTTGTTTGGGCCTATAGGACAACCTAGAAAATAACTACAAACTTCACTCCATTTGAGTTGCTATATGGAAAGACAACCATGATGCCCATTGAATTTGAACATAAGACTCTAAGGACTACAGTAGATTTGGGGATGGATATCTATAAGGCACAAAAAAAGAGAATCATGTAGCTAAATGCTTTGGATGAGAAGAGAAGATTATCCATGCATCACATAGAGGTAGTGGAGAATCAGAGAATCAAGTGGCATGACAAATTTATCAAGGACAAGAAATTCCAACCAAGAGATTGGGCCTTGCTTTATGACTCAAAGTATCAAGACAATGTAGGAAAATTACAGGCAAGATGGTTAGGACCATACGAGGTTGCTGAGGTCTTTCCCAATGGTGTTGTACAACTCATTACTATTGACCCAGTTAGATTTAAGTTGCTTGTCAATGGTCACTACCTTAGATTGTATCACAAGCCAACTTCCAAACAGGAGTTTCTGTAGCAATTCACTTAGCATGCAACATTGGAGCTTCCTATAGCCAAAGGAAGTGGACCTAGTGTCCCTCCTGGCTAATTAAGGTATGTACTTGTCATAATAAAGACTTCCACTTTTGCGTGGTCCACTTCTTCACCCATCCACCCATTTTCCCATCCATCTCCACCTTTCTCTCTCTTCCATCACTTCACTTCATTCCACTCCACCTCATCCCACCTCATCTTCATTAATTTCTCAACTTATTTCCTAAAACAGTGAATGGTACTTTCTCCACAATCTTTGCAATGAATCCTCCACACATTCAGGTATGTGTGCATTAATTGCTATATCTTAATTATCTTTAAAGCATTCATTTAATTATTGTACGTTAGTATGTATGTTCACCATAGCATGCCAATATTCTCTACCCTATCAAATTTCTATCTCGCATGTAAGAACACATTCCCAAATTTAGGTTGGGGGGGAACAAGATGTGAATATTTTTTCCACGTGTTAGTCCATGCTGGTCTACATCAACAAAATTTAAATTGACCCAATTTGAAATCTGAGGGAGAGGACAAATCGCATGTGTGAGGTGACACCAACTACTGCTGCCATTTCTCCCCATCATAGGTTTCCTTTATTACTCCTTCCTTGCCATTATTAACCCTGTCATATCTCAAGTTGCAAACAAAAGATAAATTAGAAAGGGAAAAATTTAGTCGACATTGGCATTGGAAATTTAACAAGTGTTGCAGGAAGGTGAATTTGGTTAAGAAGGTGAATTTGGTTTTCAAACAAGAATTGTAGGAAGGAAACCATAGAGTGATTGGTTGATTGCAAATAATGGGAGGTGGGTTAATTAAAAATGAACCCACAGTGCATGATGTATTACTGTAGGATGCACCCTTCCTGGCTGAATCCAAAAACTTCAAGTGGATAGATTACTTCCTAAAGCTAGATGATTTTGATGAAGACATTGCAATAGAGTTTGCCCAGACATTGTCTGAAGGGAAAGCCACGGTAAAAGGTCTAGAGGTCATAGCTACTGAAGAAAGAATTACATAAGTCATAGGGTTTCCTGCTGATGGTGAAAATTACCTTGCTTCCAAAGATACCAAATCAACTAGGTCCAAATTTACAGAGCCAAACGACCCTCCATTAAGCATGGATAAACAAGGTGTGAAGAGAATGTCTCTGCTCGAGCCATGGAAGAAGATTGCTATTTATGTCATAAAATATATCACCTATGAAGGTTGCCAGTTGAATTTGCATTTTGTGCACTTCAAGATTTTGAATCACATGAGGCATAGAAGGAGGATGAATGTGCCAAACATGCTATACAACTTTCTTTCAATCATGGTGGCCGAGACTCATAAAGGTAGGGACAATTTTCTTTCCCACCATTGTCTGATTAAATTATTAGTTGAGAAATCTCTACATGATGTGTTTGGAATGACTTGGGAAGAATTTATAAAAATTAATTAAATTAGACTTGAGAATTTGCAACCTAGGGTTTTACCTCAACCTCGTAGGTCTAGCAGGAGATTGAGCATGGCTGAAGCCACTCTTGGTGATTCAACCTCTAGTGCAGGCCCTAGTGTAAACCCTCCTATAGTAGAAGAAACCATAGAAATTAGTTCTTCTGGAACAAAGCACTCAGAAAAAGAAAGCTCTTCCCTAGATTTCGATGACGACATTCCACTTGGCACCCTGATGAAAAATAGGGCATAAAGGAGAGAGGAAGAAATGAGAAAAGGAAAATCCAAAAAATAGCCAACAAAAAAAGAGGTGCCAAGCTCTAAGAAGAGAAAGGATGACACTATTCATCTTGTAGCTAAAGAAAAACATGATAGGCCTCTCAAAAAATCAAGACCAGCTAGGCCAACCTTTATTCCATCTCTGCAGGAAAGCCCTTAATCTAGAGAAATACCACAGGGGGACACAAAAGCTCTAATGGGGCAGGAGAATGTTGAGGAATAAGATGTATTTAAGATGGCAACAAACATCATACTGGCCGATCTTGCTGACATTGTAGAACAAGTGGAGAATCAAGAGTATGAGGAAAATTAGGATTTCCTGTAGCAAGAGATCTTGAAGCAAAAGCACGAACAAGAGCACGAGTCCCTGCAACAACAACAAGAATTGGGAGAACAATTTGTACCCCTGCAATCAAAATTAACTAAACAACCTGAATCCTTGCAACTAGTACCATGGGAAGAGAAAGCATCAGTGCCGAGAAAAATGCTAGTAGGAATACATAACCCCCTTGATTTTTCAATGCATAAGGTAGCTATGCATTTATGAAAAGAGATACAAAGAAGGGAAGCAAAATGGAAAGAAGAGAAACATAGGCTAAAGAAGGAAATTCAAAAGAGAGATGAAGAGATTGAGGACAAGGATGTAAAAATTGCCACCTTAAAGAAGAAGGTGGATATCAGAGCCCGGTTCTAACACAGGGTACTATGGTTTCACATGAGCCCACTAGGTCATCCTTGTTGTTTGTACTCTTATGTGTGTATTCCTTTCTTTGTTTTCCTTGACTATACTGAGTGGTTTGTGTTTAGGGAAAAACTAGGTTAACCCTAGAGGTAGATAAGATATGTTCTTCTCTCCTTCCATTCTTCCTATTATAGATGACTAAATAGTTGCTAATTATGTTAGAAATGAATATGGGATGCTCGATCTTAATTATGTTAGTATTTATTTATGACATGGAGTGGTGTGGAAGTTTAACCACTCTCTTTTGTAAAACATAAATACTTCTCTGTTCTGAATAGTGAAATATGGATTTGTATTGGGTGCATTGCAATTTTGTTTAGTATGGATCAAGGCATTCAAGATTTAAAAGCTTGTTGATGTGATCATTGAATTGGAATGGAAAATGTTATTTTTCCTTCTCTCTCTCCCTTGTCATGAGATGAAGGTGATCTAGAAGATTCTTAGCAAGATTAATTAGTCTCAATCATTAAGCATATATTTCATAATTTTTCATTGGTAAAAGGAATTTGAGTTAGAATAAGTTTTGGGTGAAAAGCTTCATTTGAATCATGTATAGATGCCTAAGTAGACATTGTAAAATCATCTTAGAAATGTCATAGTAAGTAATCCTGAATGTCCTATTTAGTGCAATGATAGTGGTTTAATATATTTGATGTATAGATGCATAAGTAGACATTGTAAAATCATCTTAGAAATGTCATAGTAAGTAATCCTGAATGTCCTATTTAGTGCGATGATAGTGGTTTAGTATATTTGATGCATGGAAGGTAATGATTTTGTATTAGGCTATCCTCTCATGATCTGGTGTAATTTCTATGCTCCTAAATTCATGGAAAAATTGATGAAATTATTAGGGTGGAATAGAGATGTTAGAATGGTTCAATCCAATATGGTTAATGATTTAATTCTTACTTAATTAGAAGATGGAAAAGTAAATGCATTTGATGAATTAGTTATAATGTGGAAGTGGTATAGTTGTTGGGATAAGTTTCTATTATGTGCTACTCATGATGAATAATTATGATTTTATATATGAAAGAAAATGAGTCTGATATGTTCGTCCTTAAGTATATGTAGTGGTAGCTAGTTTGTAATATTGAGGAAGTGAATGTGAATTTGTTAAGTGGAGTTGTTAAGTGATTTCGAAGATCTTGAAATTTACATTTAACATCATGTGATATATGGAAAAGAGGGACGTGAAAGAAAAGCTAATGGTGGGATATGGATATATGTGATAGATATGAATCACATGGATTATGGAAGTAAATGTACTTAAGGAATTGTGTATATAGTTGTACCCCCTATAAATGTGAGAAACCAGTAATTGTGCATTGGTTGAGTGTTGTGATTACCCCGTACTTGCTTTGTGGGCCATAACCCACAGGTCAAAGGATGGTGATACAGTGTACCCATTCATTCAAAATATGTTGTATTTGGTGTGGGATTAACCATACCATTATGTGTGTTTGTATGTTTGTTACCTGATTGAGGGCCAACCCACATGTGGTTGAAAATATATATATATATATATAAGAGTAGCCAAAAGGTAGTTTCATAGATTCTTTTCTTTTGGTTCTCTAGCCCCTCAATCCGTGAAGGGGTAGTAGTAGCCACAATGTTACTTGGGCAGAGTGTGTAGTGTACGCACATGGCGACGCAGAGCTATCTTAGCTAAACCGATCCAAAGGAAGCATACTCACTACTTTCCCTTACAATGGATCAGGGTACTTGATCCATATGTGCTAGCCTAAACCCCACAGTTTTGAGTATAGCAGCATTGGATTGTTAGTCTATGTCTGGCCGTCTGTAGGGACGTTGAGCTAGCATTAGTGAGTTAACCTCGTCTATATGAGAGGTGAAGCTCGAGTAGCCCCATATTGATATACTAATATATGTATTGTACCCACCGTATCTGCACGTGTTCCGACATGATGCAATGGATATGATGCCACACCCCACTGATGTTTCGACACAGTGCTGGTGATGATGCCATGTTGTTGATGGTAGCGAGCTGGCCTCGAGGACATGATGCCACATGCATAGACACATGAAGGTGCACTATGAGATTGTGTTATGATAGCCTACTTGTGTGATGAGCGTAATGGGGCCTCACACACATGTAGAGGGATACTCATGTTTGCTTTCGACAGTGTTTGGGTTGGTTAGCATATGGGTATGTCCTAGCCATGTATACCTCTGGCAACGGCGAGTACCTACATGTGCCTTTTCCACCAGGTATCACTATGCGAGGTGTGTTTGTGCTTGCCTACTTCCACAGAGCCACAGACACACTGCCATGTGGCATACATTAGTGCATGCCTTCTCTGGCTGGCATATGACCATGTCGCATGACAACGTGAGGTAGGGTGTAGCTGAGGAGAACACTCTGGGTCATGTGGATGGCATGCTCACTCCGCACCACATGAGGGATACTCTTATAGCCAGATGATGTTCCCTCCTTCCTCATTTGGTGGCTAGTATCTTGTCACGTAGTGTTGTATTATGCAATTTTAAAGATTGAGGACTTCATATATGATTATTGATGATTTTAGATTGACTTTGAAGTCTGACATTTTGTTTATGTTTGATTGTAATGGTTTATCCACACTATGTGACATTATTCTCTTGTAGCCCTCGTGGTTACATTTGGTTTAGTGTTGACATTGCATGCATTTCTTGATTTATTGTTGAAATTGAATCTTATTTGATGGTTATTTATGAATTTGATGGCTAAACCAATTTATCATTATTGTTTTTAGGTCATCCATGTGTCGTATTGTGATTCCTCTCCAAGGATGTATAAGGCGGACTTGGTGAGTGTATACGAGGAAGCAGACACAGGGAACCTTGAGGATGGGGGTATGTGAGGTTGTTTACAACTAGGACCCACTACCCACCTATGTGTGATGACTATCTCTTGGATGCTAACCACCTTATACAACAAGAGGTAGGTCATTGTGGTCTTTCTTGGATGGTCTCACCATGTGTGGTGGCCTAACACCATCAAGCCACTGAGTGTGAGATATAGATTATGTGAGATGGATATTGGCTCTTGGCTCATGGTTTTGATATCATGGATTAGTATGCTACTTTTCGGCATCCAAATGGACCCTTGTGTAGCCTTGTAATGTGAATTTCGGTGATGTGAGTTTGTGTGTATGTGTAGTGTGGATGTTAAATTATAAGAAATAGTAACTATGAAATGATAAACTTGGGATTTTGTGCTTGGGGAGTGATACATCATGTTTTGTTGAATTCTGGAGAGGTGTTATTTGATGATATTTTGGTGCATATGTGGTGAAATTTTGTGTTGAATATTGAATTAAGTGGAATTACTTGGGTGTATATGATGATATTTAATGAAAATGTGTGATGTCTATGTGAGTATGTTGTGTTTTTATGGAAGTGTAGCATTTCAGGGTAATGAATCAGTTTGAATAATTGGTACTAATATGTTATGTTTCCACCCTAGTTTGTGGTTTTTAGATTGTCAGCTTCAAATCTTGATGATGAAGGTAAATTAATTGGTTATGCATTGATTAGTGATTTTTATGAGACATTAGTTATGATGCAATTAGTGTTACAAATGATATAATTGATATTACGTGATATTGTGTTTACTATAATGGTCTTGGTGAGAGGGACAGTGTAGCACCACTCACTTGCGAGCGCCCTACTACACTGCAACTTCCTCTACAATGTGTTTGTTTGGATATATATATGTTGTTTCGACACTTGGTTTTATGTAGGATTGCAGGTACCCAAGCCTCAATTCCACCTGCACTGTCAGGATTGGGCAAGCCTAATAAAACCCAATGGGTATGAAGTTGAAAATGGAGTTGACAAGAGAGTTTCCCCATCCTAGTCTATCACCCCATCCTTTCATTTCATGATGTTTGTTTGCACCCCTGTTTCCATGATTGGTAACACTTTGCGTTGTGCTAGTTAATCTAAATTGTTTAATTGATATTGTTTCAATTATTTGGTTCAGTTGTTAGTTAATTGTGTTGTGCTTCTGATTCGGTGTGTTTAGGTTATTGTGCAACTTCCAAGAGTAATTTGATGCTAAGGGGGGGAGGATGTAGCATCCCTCTGAATTGGTCTTTCTGGATTGTTTGCGTAAGTTTTATTTGTGATTATGTTGATAATTAAGCCTTGTTCAATTAGCTAGTTAAATTAAATAGTGGTGTCGAGAGGAATCTGACCTTTCATCAAACTTTAGAGCACACAAAATTATTTGGGTTTGGTTGCATAGAAAGGGATTTTATGTGCATAGGTTAAATAAAACCTAAACGAAGGATGTTGGAAATTCTCTAGGGATTTAATTAAAGTATTAAATTAAATTATTAAATTTGTTTGAAGGGGTAATCATCCAATAGATTATATTATTTATTTATTAAAAATGAAATCGTAAATTACCTTTATAAATAATAAGTATTTTAAATATAATATGGATTAATAATCCATTTATTATTAAAGTTTATTTATAAATTTAAAGTATTTCATGAATATGTAAATAAAAATATAAAATTACAATTATAAATAATGTTTATTTTGAAATTTAATATAATGGATTAATCATCCATTTAAAATGCATGTTTATTTATAAATTTTGAATTGTTTATTTATAAATTTTGAATTATTTGGGAGAGGTGAATGAAAGGTAAACAAAAGACAATTATGTTATTTTAACTTTTTTTATGCAAGAATAAATATATAAACATATACATAAAATTGATATAATGAATAAACTTATTTAAGCAGCTAAAGATTTATACATGTCTTTGCTTGTGCCCTCCACCTGGCTTTAAGTCTTCCTTCCAAATCCTCATGTCATGTCCTTGCCTTTTTCTCCACCGGGGCTCCTTGCTTTCCATGTGCTTGGTTTTGAATTCCTCTTCTTTGCATGTTCATTGTGTGGCATTCTCCCCGGGGAAGGGGGGGGGCTATCTTTTGGGGGGAATTTCTGCGGGGACGCCTGACAAGGGCATTAGCTTGAAAGCTGGGAGAGCCCTTTTCAATGAATACTTTTTGTGCATTCCCTACAATCTGGCATTCCAGGAGATCACATTTTTATGAGACTGCATTTTCTTAGAGGCATTTGCTATTGGCGCAGGCAGCTGGAACGCTGGCAAGCTTCTGCTATGGTGTCGCTTCTCCAAACTCTTCCTCCCTGGTTCATGTTCTGTGAAATTTTATTATGGAATTTTGCAATGCCATTTACAAAGGTATCACATGAGAAGTGCCTGTCTGCACCTTGCTCTGAGGTAAGATTTTCTTGTTTTCATTACTTTATCCGGGGTGATGATAAGGTTCTACGAAGGTTTCTGAGTATGTTATTTAAAATAAAAATTACTGTCAAGATCCTAATAATGAGCACATTTAGGTTTTAACATTACGACATCCTTCACTCCATGTAGTTAAGCATATAACAACATCAAGTTAATGTCTTAAATCTATCTCGTATCACTGCATTGTGGGGGTTCGCCTGTGGCTGCTGCATTTAAATGAATGTTATGAAAAAGAGTAATCCTGCTAGCATGCACTTTCATTTCACTCCAAATAACCACATTTTCTTTCTGCATTTTATCATATAGACTGTGCAAATTCTAATTTCCTTGAGGCACCGTGTAAAACAGTTCTAGAGAGATCACATTTCTTTTAGGCAACTCCCTCCAATCTTTTATAGAAGAAAAATATATACATTTTAAAACATCAATTCGTTTTAAACGTAAAAATCTTCATACTGTAAACAAAAGTAAAACCTTGTTTCTGGCTCTCCACAACCACCATCACTGCAAGAAAATATAATAAAATGAATAGTAATGAAGTTGTTTTCTATGCAGCTCCCAGCATAAAGAGAACAGGAAATGAAAAATAAACTAAGAAATAAATACTATAGGGTTAGGGCATCCCTTTGAAAACATGTTTTAGAAAAAAATTACGTGCTTTATCTTAAGTCACTCTAAGAATATGGAATGTTAAAAAGGGAATATGTCAAGAATCAAGTGAAAGGATAGAGAGAACAATTCACAGATTAAAGATGAGACTTGTTAAAAGAAAAAAATAATAATAATAATAATAATAAAAATAAGAAACTATGTTTTTAACGAATGATGCTATGTGAATGGGCGATGAAATTCTTTCTTCCTTTTAGAAGTCACTTTATCCTTTATAAGACTTTGATTTAGGTCTAGTCTCGTATTTAGAGATACATTCCTTAAATTAAGGAAAGGGGAATATACCCCTCATTTCCCTTATAAAGAGATACATAAATACATTCCTTAAATTAAGGAAAGGGGAATATGCCCCTCATTTCCCTTATAAAGAGATACATCTTATTTTAAAATAAGATTAAATGTAGGATGAATATTAGTAGAATTTTATAGAAAGATAAAAGAAAAAGATTTTCTTGTTATTTTAAAAGTTCTTTTATAAAGTATAAAATAATATATATGAAGGAAATGATATTTTATTTGCATATGATAATTGTTATGAATTTTGAATTCTTTAAATGTTAGTTAAATATACAAAAATATGTATATGATAATAGTTATTGATAATAACAAATAAATCTTAATTTTTATTATTTTGTTAATGAATTTGAGATTAATTATTAAATATGCATATATGTATTATACATGAAAATGGTCTTTTACTCTCCTACATTCGTTAACCTTTAGACATAAATTAGTGATCTTCTTTTCTTTTCTACGATCATATCAATTTAATTCTTGGATCTTTGGTTTTAGTGAGAATTCTTAAATGATTTCACTTGTGGATTTTAGAAATGCCTAGCTAAGAAATATCTTGATAAAATAAAGATCATTTTAGATTCTTCCTTATGTGGACTTAGCAGGTATTGTTTATAAAATTAAAATCAGTATATTATTGGTTACTTGGTTTTTATAATAGGCTTGAGTGATATTCATTTATTTTTGGGTTAGAAAATTCATCGTTTAGGTTATGATGTGATAAACCTAGCTTATTATCCATTACCATTACTTGATATACTTATACCAATTAGACTATCTATGAATTCATATTTATTCATTGCAATTTTTAATGTTGGAACAATAACTTATGGACTATAGTTTTAGATAGCTTTAAGATTCAACTTTATTAATTGCATATATTATGTTAGTTCAATTTAATAGCTACACATGGGTTCTAAAGATGATTGATTTGATATGTTTAAGGGAATCTTAGTGAATAGAGGTTAAGAAATAGTAAAGGATAACATAGTTCAAGTCGTCAACTAAATGATATATTGATAATAATAAGGAAAAATAGATTACTCTCTTGATTATAATTGTAAATGGTTCTATCATATAATTCAAATGTTGATATTATATTGTTGAATTCTCATTTTGAATGACCCTTGAAATGTTTTCATATATTAATAATCAATTTGTATATTATAAATTGATATCGTTGAATGGTTAAGTTTTAAGTATTAGTTTATTAAGTAGTATTTGACTAGTGATAAGGATTTGATATCTATTGTAAGTTTACTTGTACTAACAGTTTGTTTGTTAACCAAAGAATGATGTGAAATCACTATTTTCTTTCACGGTGAATAGCTATAATAAATATAAGTATATGTTTTATTGTGAGCTATCCATCTAAAAGGGAATGTTGTTATGCCTTGTGACCTTTCTTGTGCAAGTATGAATAAATATTTGAGTAGGCTATATTTATTTATTTATTTTTATTTTATTTTTGCAAGAATATGCATACCCACTCCTCTAGTATGTAATTTTCTATGAGTCACATGATGCTTATGAATAGAGGATTGAGTTTAGCATGTATTAGCGGTATTGTGTTACTTTTGTGTTTGGGTAGATTCCTCCTTGAAAATCTCGTGAGTGAACCCTTGGTTGGTCAGTCAATGAGTTGAAGCAGCTCAAGTGGTCGAACTACGGTGCCTCTGCGAAGTATATACGTAGGAAAGGCCATCAAGCGATGAGCCCCCGAGGAATTAGGTTGGGCCCTTAGGACTATTTTGTTTCTGAGTCATTATATTAGACTTGTCTTTTTCCCTCGACATTGTAAACTATCGTTGACTTGTATAGTTTTTCTTGGTGAACATGTGCTAACTACCATTGATCATTTGTGTGTGCCAAGTCATGAAGACCTTGCAGGAACATGTATTGGGAGTGAGGAAACTTTAGTACGATGGAATGTAAGAGGTACGTTAAGTCAACCCTAAATAAATAAACTCTAATGTTAAAAATAGTAAATCAATTTTATCCTTGCTTCTAATTAGTGAGATCATTGACTATAATCGTATGTAGTGGATTATGTTGTTATTGTCTTAAAAGTAAACAAAAAAGAAAATTATTGCAAAATTAGTTAAGATTGTCATAGTTTTGTTAGGATGTTTAGTGTGTAGATTTTGGTGTTCTTGTACTTGATGTACTCTTCATGTTGTTATAAGGGGAGCATTATGTAATGTATTAATGTGATCATGATGTGTTGAATTTGTGGAAATATGCTCCACAATTGTATTATGGAACTAAGAAATTTAATTGTAATAAATGATGAATATCTCTTCCTCTCTTTTAAGTATGGATGATTGTATGATATCATTATGTAATCTTGGTTGTTTATTCACTTTTTTTTTAAATAAAAGTTTATGATTCGTAATGACCGTTTCGTGTACCCCAAAGGACGTGAATGAATTTGTAATTGCATAATTGATTTTCATGTAATGCATGTACATATTCATCGTACGCAATGTTTCGCTTTCAAAAAAAATTAAAAAAAAAAATTGTACGGTATTTGTTGTCCTTTGGGGTTCACACGGCGGGGCATTACAGTGGATGATATGGCAGCTCTGGTACCACAAATTTTAGAGTGCAAGACCCCTCCAAGGGTCTATGCTCTGCATTTTAAGGAGAAATATCTTTCTTTTAGGATGGAAATAATTGTCTTAGGTTTGAACCCTTCCATTGAGGCCCCTATGGAACTTCTCAATGCTTATCGGATTGCTTACCCTGAAATGAAGAATTTGTTGTGTGAGTCTTATTTGCATAATTATGTTGTGACTCAAGACCATGATTGGAATCCAATTTTTTATGTTGGGGATGTCCAATTAAGGGTATTTATGTCTTGGGTGCAAAATGAGATTAGTTGGGGACAACAATATGGGGCTTATAAGCAAATGGAATCAAACATCCTTTTGTCCATTAGGGCTGAGTCAAGGAATCCAAGGGACATTTTTAGGGAATGACAAAATTCTTTTCAGACCTAGTTATGGTGATAGGATTATGCCCTGGATAGAAGTAGTTTATAGTGAATATGAGGCAAAGGCAAAAGAAAAAGAGGAAAATGTGAAGAGATACCTCTCACAAATATGGAATAGCTTAATTGATGAGCTAAAGCAATCTGAACCCCACTCTATATAGAACTATGTTGCAACTCTTAAAAGAATTGACAGATATATTCACATTGGAAGGAAAAAAGGGTGATTCTAGCTTCCTCTAACTTTTCAGCCACCCATCCTAATGTGGCATGTACCAAACTTTAGGTTCTACCACTATGATATTGCTGCAAAGAGATAGAGATTGAGCAGATTCGATAGATCAAGAGGATTCTATTGGGACCTTGATTCACGCACATCAAACATTGATGTAGGACAATTGTCAGCTGCAAATTTTAGAGCATTGACCAAGCAGAAGGACAAATCTTCCCTTGCTAGAGGACCAACAAAATATTAGGTTGGGGGGAGTGATGAGTCTAGTTTATGGTCTAATTTTGGGTAGAATTTATGATTTAGCTGCTAAAGTTATCATGGACTTTGATGTTAAGTATTGATACTTTTATGATATTTCCTCAAGACTTTAGTCAATGGGCCTAATCCTATTTATGCAAATCTTTAATGATATTGGAATGTTATTTGGACTATCTATATTAATCCTACATGTGGTTAATGAATTTTCTTTAAGGTGGTTACAAATATGCAATTATTGCACATACTAACATTTCCATGCAGATATGATTTGAGGATGCTAAATTGAGAAAGACACCGCCAGCTGGGCATGCACCATAACGTCTAGCATCATTCAAAGGTCAAAGGAGGTCAAAGGTAGGAGATTCCCCATGCAAATCAGATGTAACCACCTTGTAGTGGTCTTTATTGATGTTGAGAAAACGTGTGCATTACGATAGTGCTAAATCTATGTTTGGAGCTGCATGTCTGACCAGATTCCATGCATGTGTAACTGTCGCTGCTTCACTTTCTCTGCTTTCCCTAATGTGGCATCTTCCTAGTTCATGGAGTTGACCACCTTGTTTATTTGGTAATATAAAGAAGGATCAGATGCTCCTTCTCCAAAAAAGGTTGCACAATCTGATATTGTACTTGCACTCTTAAGTTTTCAGCAATACAATTATGTTACTCTTTTGTACTCATGTTTCCAGTGAATAAAATAAAGTTCTAAGTTTGAGCATCTGATTTTCCATTAGTTTAGAGGATACTTATCCAAGGGGTCCCACTTGGTGAGTAATACGTCCTTTAGTTTAGTATTAGTTTAGTATTACTTTCTGATCAGTAACTAGTTAAGAATCTGGCACCAATTGTTCCTGCAATCACTAGAATTCCATTTTGTGATTGTTCCTGCAGCCAAAGCAGATAAAGTAGTTTCCTATTTATTGCTCAAATTTTCACTTCCCTCATACATTTAAGCTTGGTGTATATGTTGGTTGATGTTCAACATTTATGTTATTCCTTTCCAAGAAATTTACTTTCAACATTGTGTCTTTCTTAGCTGTAGAATGAAAATGGCTACTTTGGGTTCCTAGTGCACATACTGTGCTGACCCATTTCAAGTTCACGTCCCTGGGTTGACAAGTTAAATGCACCTTCATAATGATTGAAATAGTTGTTTAGGTTAGATGTCCAATCTCTGAATCACGGCTATAAAGGCCTAGTTGTCAAATCATTGTAGGAGGCCAACACCACATATGGAAGAAAAGGAACATTCCAAGGTGTATATGCACCAAACCATGAGCACAAACATCAAATCCAAGTGATAAAAAAGGCTCTAACCAAACTATTGTCAACTGAAAAACCCACATGATCAGAAATAGCATCCACAACACATGCTAATACATCCAACCATCCATACCTCTAAGGTATCAATACATCAGTAAACTCATGCCAAGAACATATGCAACCCATAAACCACAATCAAGCTCCCCATATCAAACCTGTCAATGGATAACATACATATCTAGGGTCTCCCACTGCATAGGTAATGCCAAAGCATAACAAGTATACCAGCCAACACTATACATCAAGGTGTGATAAGTAAATGAAAGCATGAAGTACCAAGAACAATATCAATTATCCAAACATACAACCTATGAAGCTGCATAATATCTCACAACATGTTGCCACCATCCTCCCCAAAACATGATCCAGGAAGGAACCATGAAGAGAGAAACATGTAAACCATAATTTCCTCTTACCAACACCTCAAAAGTGTATTGTTGTGTCAAGTATGATCTCCTAACAACCCCAAATGAAAAGCCTCAACAAAATACATAACACCCAATATCATAAACCAAGTACAACATATGAATCAATCTAATAATTCCAAAGATGGATGTAAGCCTCTCTAATCAAGAAGATCAAACTCATAGTAACCATTCCCATAAATGGAAATCATCCCATAAACCATCTCCTAACAATCCTCATTAAAAAATGATATCATAAACTCAAATACACAAGGCGATAACCATGCCAAAACATCCCTCAAAATGAATCCTCCATAACTAACTATCCATAGCTCAAGATCCATATCTGTGAAAGATAAAGCATATAAACACATGCTAACCAAATATCAAATGAGTATCCATAACATAATGAATCAAATCAATCCCATGAGAATCAAAGCATGAAACATAACACATCTAAAAGATATAATGGGCAAATACCTCTCAAATCATAAACTACTGTGTAGACCAAGAGTGGGAAATGAGAATACTCCTCCAGGATAACCAGGTCATCATGAATCACTCCAAGAACAATCTCCTCTATCGGTCCATAACTAGGTGAAAGCCCCTCAGTCTTCCTACTAAAACCTCTAAAGAGTAACCATCTTAAGCAAATGTCTCTAATCACAAGAGAACACCAACCATCACCCACATCTCCAAGTATCCATGAGCACCTGTAACCATTCAATCCATGCCAAAATCCAAATGCAACATTGCACCATCATGAAGTAATCAAAAAAATGAACAATGTACTCAATACAAAGATAATTACACACAATCAATGTCAAAACTCCAACCTCAGAATTAGGAAGCTATCATGACAAAATGATCTAACCATCTCCTCCTAGGAGATTACATGCACCATAACACACATATATACATCCTGGTCTAAAGAGAACAACTATCATGTAAAACTCTAAATGTGTATCAGAAGTGAACCATGACATAATAGAAAACACTCTAAACCAAGAATACATATCCCCAATCACATGAAGACAATCATACCCAATGATGCATCCACATCACTACCAACAACTCCCACTGAACCATGATTCGAGCTACACATGGCATCATTAAAACCATCTCCTCCATGAAGATCATCCTGGTATACACACACTCAACTGTAATTTCAGTAACATACAAGTAAACCAAGATCTCCAAGCAAGAAGATACATACAACCACCAACAAAGCATCACAAATCAATCCAACACCACCAAGTCATCATTGTCAAAAGATCCCACTGAAAGTGTATAACAAATAAATGTAACCAAACTATCATGACATCATGATCAAACCACATGCTACAAGTCCCATGAATTGACTAATCAAGTACTCAAATCATCCATCCACTCAATCTCAAAACAACATACCAATGGACAAATGACCACAAACAGACCAACTAATGAAATATGCATTAAAAACAATGAATCAAACCTGGTGGATATAGACAATCTACATCCAAGTCATCCCACTACAAATGAATGAGTGGCCAACCCACACACCCACATAACTCGTAGACCCAATCATTGAAACATGCAAACTCATCATCACATTAGTAACTGCAAATCAAGATATCAAAGAAGATAACCATGTAGACTAAATGACTCAAACACCAAATCAACCTCAGATCTGATTTTCCAATCATGTTCACAAAAGAGTAATCATAGTAAAGGAACCAAATAAGCATCAAGAAGATAAGACCAATCTCCTAACATCAAACTATATCACCACCACACACCACATACATGATCATGTCATGCCAATGCATCAAATGTACCTGCATATCCATGACACCATAACCATATCCATCAATGTACCTACACTCAACTATCACCCATACAAGACTCTAAGTCTCAAACCATGTCCTCAAAATAGAAGACAATTTGTGTACTTGTCACCATCAAATTACCAACTCTAAAAACCACTTGTAAACTTGTATCTAGAAGCACCAATCTGATAATCAGTTATAGCATCATAAATAACATATAAAAACATGTACTCCCTCAAGGTTTCACCTCTTGACTCATTTGGATGCTCACACAATCGCACCCTGAATCTTAGGCACCTACAAGCAATCAAGCAAGTACCAAGCTCAACCAACTCAAACTGATAAACAATCTAAACCACTATGCATTACACTACAAATGCTCTTCAACACCTCTTCGAAATTGAAAATTTGATGATGTAAGCAAAAGTTATGACCAAAACCATGCAAACAAGAACATCTGACTTCCAGGCTCCAAAAAAATGTCAAAATGGAAAAATCAAGGAACCAAAGCTATACCACTATGTAGTGCTCGGAACCAGCTTTCCAACTACTACAAGAAGTCAAAAATTCAATATCGTGGGAAAAAGTTACATGCGTTTGAGAAAACCTGGTATATTTTGTCCAATTTTCCCCCTGGTGGCTATGTGGTGGTGCTCGAGTGGTGGACCAGCAGTCCGCCGGTGGCGCCACCAGTGATGGTGGCAGAATCCAAAACCATTTAAATTCAATTTATTTTTCCAAAATTAAAAATTTCGGCCCCCTTTGTCTCGGACCCAACCAATCATTTAACTCTGCCTTTTAAATATTTGAAATCCGGTGGTAAATGTTTCTGTTAGAATTAGCTATGGATGCCACCCAAGATCTATGGACCAAATGGAAAGCACAAGAAAGAGAGAGAAATTATGACAAGAATAAACTGTATTCAATGTCATTAATATGATATGACTGATTATGATTGATTACAAATGAGAAAGACCCCTTGGTTATATAGCCAAGGTGAGAACATAGAAGGGCATAAGATTATGACAAGTGTCAGAATCTTATGACATGAGACAACTATGAAGACTTATCACTCCACCAAATATGGAGAGATAATCACATGATGTGTCCACAAAAGGTGGAAATGATAAGGTAATGAGATGTCAAGTCCACCAAAAGTGGAGATTCTCCAACAACCTCCTATGTGGTCCCTAAGTAAACTTAACTAAGGTGTAATTATGACCTAGGACAAGGTACAAGACATTTAATTACACCAACACCCCCCCTTAAGTGCAACTTAGGGAGTAGTGCACAAATGCAAACAATGTAAGATGGGTCCCAGCTACTAGGCCATGTTAGGTACCCATGTACAATGCAATCAATGCAATCAATGAAATCTCTCACAAACGAGGAAAGGGAGAAAACCTCATGGGACAAAACTCCCCCTCAAAAGAGAGATGAAATACAAAAAGGGAAATACTCTCAATGATGCATGAGAAGGTAAAAACCCCATGTGAGGAAAAAGACCCCCCCATAAGAGAGAAGTAGAAGAGAAGCAAGGTAGCCCCCCCTCAATGTTGAGTCTCCTGCAATGGTGGTAGAAGCTCGACATTGAATGCTGAAGATGATCCAATCTCGCCGAACAACATTCCTCCCCTTAGGAAGAAACAAAACCAAGGATGTATGTAGGATGTCAAGATGTATGATGTGCGATGATGTTGTCTCTGAAGTATGCTCAAGTGTCTCCATGTCGATGTCGAAAGCTGAACCACTCCAATCAGGCGTTCTAGGCCACACTGCTGAAGAGGAAAATCCAACATCTAGTAGAGAAGAATGTAGAACATAATCCAAAGACAATGATATCCCCTCTGAAGACAAAGAAGCCTCCTCCAAATGTTGTCCAAAAAAATCCACACTCACGCCAAACTGTGAAGAATGATCATGTAGAGAATGAACAAGAGGGTCAAGGTGTTCCCTCACAACAACTGAAGAAGGTTCATCTTCTTCAAAGAGAAGATGGATGCTATCAAGAGTGTCCTCCAAATCAGAAAGATGTGACTCCACAAACAAGTCTGAAATACCTGTGAGGAAGTCATCCAAAGTAGCCATATCTGGAAGACAATGTATATCCTGCTGCACTGAATCACTAGGAGCCAAAACTGTAGATTCGCAAGTATCATCAAGTACAACAGAAGATGAAGGAGATGAAATGCACGGCTCAAGGACTGGATCTGATGTGAGTATGCCCAAGTTCAAAAAGCCAAATGTCTCATCAGAATCATAGTTGGGATCAACAGTCGAAGGAACATTGTCACCATTAGAAGCAAACTGTGCAAAGGAATACAACCGAGATGAATGATCAACCACCCCAGTAGCAATGACATCTCTAGTCTCCAAGTCACGAATGATAACAGAATCAGGAGTGAACTCCACAGTTCTCCCATCTCCACCATGTGTAATCTGATAAATGGAAAGTAGATTGTTCGTCAAATGAGGAACACACAAGACATCCTGAAAAGTGTTCTCCCCAATGCTAATGGATCCCTTCCCTGTTACACTCATATATGTATTATTTCCCATCAAGATAGGAGACATAGAACAAGGCTGAAATGAAGAGAAGATAGTCTGTGAAGATGCCATGTGATGTGATGCTCCTAAATCTAGAAGCCATCTCCCTAATCCTGGACTTGAATGAGCACAAAGAGCTTGTCCTTTATATCCTGATGTTTGACCTTTGTCCTTTTTAGACTGTTTTGAAGTAGGAGAAGAAGATGATTTAGACATTCTAGAAGGAAAATCAATGTGATTCTTTTTGAGAAGATTCTTCAACTCATCAATGTCCTTCTTATAACAATAGTGTTCTTCATGTCCATCCTTCTTGCAATATGCACAAAAATGCCTCTCCTTCTTAGATGTTTCTCCTTTTGAAGAATATTTTTTCTTTGATTGATCTGAATGTGGATTTACTTGATCTGAATGTTGATTATTCTTTGCTTTCTTCTGTTTCTTATCTGATTCTGATTCTTTCACTTGATTAACCAACAATGCCTAAGATTTAGAAGTCTTGATGAGACCCATTGAGATAAGCTTTTGTTGCTCATGTATCAACATCTCAGAAAATGTTGTAAATGAAGGTGTAGTATATGCAGACCCCATAGTCAATCTATGAGTATGAAAGCTAGAAAAAAAAGAAGCATAATCAGGACCAAGTTTGTTCATTGTATTGTACACCAACTGGATGTCCTTCTTATCAATTCCACATGCTTTACATTGCTCTTTTAGATCATTAACCTTAGTGATGTAGTCTTGGATGTTGTCAAAGTTCTTAGGATCAAGATTCATCAAATCATTATCAATTTGATAGCCTCTTACTTCATCTTTTGTACCATACAATGTTTTCAATTTTTCCCAAGCTTCATGAGAATTTGTACATGATTCAATCTGAAACAACAAGTCTTGAGAAACTAGTCTACGAAGACACCCAAGAGCTTTGGCATGTTTGATCATCCATTTTAACTTTTTCTCATCATCTGTAGGTTCAGGTACCTTATTTTCAACATATAGAGAGTGACCTTCTATCATTAGTATATTCCATGCATTTTGATGCCATGTTGAATAATTATATGATGTGAGCAAAGGAACCTTAGAATGATCCATGAGAATGAAAGAGCAAAGCAAATAGATCAAAGGAATGCACCAAGAGACCCCCCCCCCCCCAAATCACTCAATCAAGAAACCCCCCAAGCAATTTCTGATTTGGCACTTTATATTTAGTGCGTTTACAGTTGCTAGATGCCAAAAACAACAAGCTAGACTTGATCTTAGTGCTTACAAATGCCAAAATAGGCCACAATATCAAGTACAATTTTTGGTACAAAATGAGATCAATCCGATCATACCACGAG
Source organism: Sequoia sempervirens (assembly GCA_007258455.2). Lineage (NCBI taxonomy): Eukaryota > Viridiplantae > Streptophyta > Pinopsida > Cupressales > Cupressaceae > Sequoia > Sequoia sempervirens. The sequence continues at coordinate 144,954 of VDFB02094375.1, forward strand.
AAGTACACAAAAAATCATGCACTTTCAAAAAAAATTGCACCCAAAAATGTTACCGTAAGAGCAAGTTATGAGCTCCCGAAGTTCTCAAAATGAGGACGAAGCAGCAACACCTGTGAGAATCTACAATTTTTGGAAAAACCAGGTGCCAAAACCAAAAACTGATTGCACCAGTGCGTAGAGCACGAAATTCTAGCCCAAATAAAACAAAATTGCTCTGAAAAAGGAGTCAGAATGAGCAAGATATCAGTGTTTGAAAATGGACTGCAAAATCAAAAGGCCCAACGGTGAAGGGGGAAAAAATTTCAAATAAGTGCTGACATCACACTGACGCTATGCTGATGTCAGCAATCCACGAGCTTAAATTTGATGGTTTCCTGGCCGTCACACCAAAACGCGCCCTTGCCGGAAAATGAACGCCGGAATATTCGTGGAATCTTATATCTGCCGGAATTTTTGATGCTGTCGAAATATTTCCTGCACTGACAGAAATTATTAAGCTGCCAGTTCTTTTGATTTTTCACCGGATTTTGTTTTAACTCCGCCCGGAATTTGTGTAGACCGCCTGCCGGAAGTTTAAGCAGCCCGCCGGTGGAGAGTGGGCCGCGGGGGTCACGGCCGGACGGCCACGTGGCCACTGGCGGGTGGACAGTACCCTGCCGCGGTACACCTGCGGTACCAGTCTGTAGTACCGCAGACTTCAAAAAAACTTTTGTAATTTTTTTTTATTTTGATTTTTAAAATCAAAAATTTTTACAATAGAAAAAATGCCGACCAGAATATAATTGTTTTTACAAATTTTTCAAAAAATATTTATTCGAAATAAAATAATATTTTTCTGAAATTGTACCGTGGCGCAATAATGGCGACTGGGGCCGCACTCTCAGGTAAAATTTTTTTGCCTCACTGGATGACTTGCTTCGAATTGGATGAATTGACGATCTTAGGGTTTTGGCCCTTCTGGACGCCATGGCGTGGTCGGATTTGACCCAAAATGCTCCAAAATTGCAGCTACCTTCTAGATCTGGCAACCACACTTCACCTTCAAACCCTCAGATTTGGCCTCGTAGCCTGATTTGGACGAAACAAAAGGAAAATCAACTATCTCGAACCTTCCGGACACAATGGTGAGCTCAGATTTGCACCAGCAAGCTCAGATTTGAACCTGCAACAAAGAGCCACGAACGGAACCTCCTCAGATCTAGAATCTCTCTTCAGAATAAGACTCTCCAATGGCTCCAAACACGCTCTGATACCATGTTAGAATTGGCTATGGATGCCACCCAAGATCTATGGACCAAATGGAAAGCACAAGAAAGAGAGAGAAATTATGACAAGAATAAACTGTATTCAATGTCATTAATATGATATGACTGATTATGATTGATTACAAATGAGAAAGACCCCTTGGTTAAATAGCCAAGGTGAGAACATAGAAGGGCATAAGATTATGACAAGTGTCAGAATCTTATGACATGAGACAACTATGAAGACTTATCACTCCACCAAAGATGGAGAGATAATCACATGATGTGTCCACAAAAGGTGGAAATGATAAGGTAATGAGATGTCAAGTCCACCAAAAGTGGAGATTCTCCAACAACCTCCTATGTGGTCCCTAAGTAAACTTAACTAAGGTGTAATTATGACCTAGGACAAGGTACAAGACATTTAATTACACCAACAGTTTCTATCAGCTAATTTATAAAAATATAAAATTTATTTTGTTTTTTTAATGCCCAGAGGCATGGGTGTCGATGACAAGAGGTGACCACCGACTGCTACCCAATACCGGCTAGTGATGAAAGTGATGATATTGTCACTATCGGTACTTGCTGACAGTGGCAGTACCCGTTGGTATGAATGGAGGCGGGGGGGTCTAAGGACCCCACATATATATATATATATTTTTTGTTTATTTCTTTTAAAATTTCCAACGAAATTTCTAACTTTTAATTTTATTTTCTTTTGCAGGTATTTCAATATTTTTTTAATGTTGACGGGATTATTTTTTTGCACATGCCGAAAAATGGCCTTTTGCTAAAACAATTTAGCCTTTTTTTCAACTTTTCCAAAATAGGTTGAATTTTATGTCAAAATTCATCTCTCAGCCAACCTAAATCCAACCATGAGGTCCATTTTGTCTCAAGAGGTCATCTATGAAATTTACCCTACAAAACCCTCATATAAAAAAGTCAAACCAAGAAACCCTCTTTCACCCAAATTTGGAAAACTTTATATCTGCAATAAACCCAGCAAATCTTGACAATCCAAAAACCCAAATCTACATACAAACACTTGCAACATGTGTTCCATATCTTGTAATGCCCCAAACCTTACATGCATGTCCATGGCTTCAAATTTTCAAAAACTCTCAAACTAGGGTTATAACAAAAATTCTTCAAGCATGAACTTCTTCAACCATGAAAGCTCTGATACTACTGTTAGGAAATATTGCATTCAAACCCATGATCTTAAATCATTTCCTACATAACCCATGAGAGATAAACATGCATACAAGTTTACTAGAATGCATAGATCAAATAGACAAGCCACAAGATAACACAAGATATACCCTATGAAAATCCTCAAGAGGGAACAACCCAGCCTCCAAAAGCATCCATACTCCATATTAATCAACAATAAAGCAATACAAGAGTTACAATGAATACCTTTGAAGCATCAAGCCTTCCAATGCATTCCCATGTGTCCAAGCATGAATCCACACATCCCATGCCATACTTCACAAATTCACTCGACAAGAAGACTCAATAATGACAGCCAACCCACTCAGCCAACCTAAACCACTACACATGTGTTTGATTTTATAGAAACAAGCTCACATAAAATGAAACTAGTGGTAAGGTAAAACCATGTACCACAAAACCATGTGAATAAAAACCATTAACCCCTTATTTAATATTGGGTACTAAGACATCACATTATTTAATATTTTCCCAATATTAAATTATTATCACATGTCTCCCACACATTAAATAATAATACATTGTTACAATACAACATCAAGTGGTCCCCAAATAATTACCTAGTGTGATTGACCACACCACCAAGGTGTATCACAACTAATTAATTATTTAATTAAAATATTATAATAAATTAATTTATGCAATGGTATACAACACCATATCCCAACACGTATGATGACAAATAAAAGAGGAAATGAAGTGGTGCATCAAAAATAAGAAGAATGAAGGTAATCTCTGCAAATGAAGGATGAAAGAGAAGAAGAGAAGAATGCTAATTGTATTTGCTTCTAAAGTAAATAAATTAATGGATTATTTGTGTATTATTTTTTCATGTTAATTTCAATTTGAATTTGAAGTTTTTTGATGGGTGTTTTTGCACTTCTCAACACAGGTGTGATTCTTCTCTTGAAAGGTGAAAATATGCAACTAAGTTCGGGTGTTAAGTCATGACTTTGCAAAAACAACTTAGTTGTTTGTTGTGATTTGCTAGTAATCACAATGGGCCTTTATGGTTTACAAAACATGGAGTTTTCTTAGGTTTGTGATGAAATTTTAGATTTATGAAAATGAATAAACACTAAAAATAGCTTTGTGACAACAGTCTAAAACTTCTTTAAGTCATCGGATTTAGATTTTTTGTGATGTTGAAAATGTATGTTTGATTTGGTTTTAAAATAAATAGCAAAAGAATGAAGGGTTTAGAGGTTTTCCTAAGTCTAAAACTAAGTTGAATAGTAACAATGGTTGATGCTATAGTAGACAGACTTCCAAACTGAGTTTTTCTTAACCAAGGGCATCCTACAGTCTCACAAAACTAGTGCAATCTTCTAAGGCTTACTTATAATTTTCAGATTGCAACATGAATACTCAAAGAATGCACATACACAGTTGAAGTTAAGTGTTGTAAATGAATTAGCTTAGACTAACTTTACACAATAATTTTTCATCAACAAATGGCCAAAAGTATGAGCTGAAAGTCCATCAAATACCATAGCATACATCCACCATTAAAGCCAACATGAACTACTAATAGAAAATGAGCTCAAACTGAAATAAACAATGTTGAAATAAAATTTTGGAGATAGAATCATGCACACATAAAGAGAAATACACAAGAAATCATCAAATCAATTCTTTTCTTATATATTGCAGCAAAATGTCTTTACACAACAACTCATCTCTCCCTTTGAAAATGAGAGGATGCCCCTATTTATAGTTTTCAAAAAGTAGAATGAATGTTTAAGATCACTTTACAATGTGTAGCTCAGATTCATTATAGTTTAGGGTTTCACCTAATCCCACATGACTACAAAATTTACAATATAAAAATAGACTATTTTGTCTTTTCCCTATTTCATCCTGTAGTCTATTTTGTCTTGTAGCTATTTTTGGCCTTTCAACTATTTTAGAAAATTCTCATCATCTATAATAGGATTTCCAATTTCTTTTTGTGATGTGGCATATTCAACGAGCTTCCCAATTACAACCAACAACTTCTTTTCTTCAGATCTAGCTCCAAGGCAAGCATCTCATAGCCAGTCATTAGTTTCAAAAACTTATCACATTTGACTTAGTGATCTATGATCCGCTCATGATTGGATTCCAATTCAAGCAAGGCCCTTTCCAAAACTTCTTTCCTATATTCAAAATTTAGCAGCCAGGCCCCGAGTAGCCAGTGGTCTTCTTTGGACAATGCCAATTATTTTTCTGAAGTTTCCCAGGAGAGTTTGAGGATGCTTTCCAGCTTCGGGTATGTAATCCTGTAAAGTTCAAGAAACTCCTTGCAGATCCCCATTACCTCCTTGACTTCCTTTTGTAAAACTCAAAATTCATTGTGCATCTTGGTTGCACGGTGGATGCCCTTATCACTAGTGTTGGCAACTCTTTTGAACCAATCAGATGTAGACTTGGTCCAATTCTTCATTTCCTCCATTTTATTTACTTCTTCCTTGGAGAGTAGGACAGGCACAGGAAACTCTACTTGAGATTCTTCTCTTGATGTTGTCCATTGTTGTATGAAAGTGATCAGTTCTGCCACTTGTGTTTTCAACTCCTCCTTTGTTTATTGGTAGTTGTTCATCTATTGAAGGATGGTAGAGATGGACCCTTGAAACTCATCAATCTTCTGCACTCAGGATGTTGGGCCCAAGTTGATGGTGGTCATTTGGTAATATTTTTCCTGAATAGCATTTGCATCCTTACCTATAGCGAGATTGGCCACTTGTAATATCCTAGACCTGGAAACATCAGTAGTGATATGTGATCTAATTTTGGGCTTCTTTTATTTTCTAGTCTTCACTTGTGCTCTGGCTAGTATTGCCTCCAATTGGGCCTTGGGGTCCGCGAGCATAGGAGCCTTTCTCTTGAGCTATTTTTCCAGCCATGAAGGAACCTCTGTTTGATGGCCTAGAGATTCATTATTCTCTCCTTCCTCCTGTTCCTTCGATAATTATTCATTCTCATGCTTCGGAGCATCTTGGATATTTTCTTCTTCTTTGTTTTGTTCATCTTCTTGCATCATGGCCTCTTCTTTATCAAGCTTAATAGACTCCACATTTTCTTCAACAATATTTTCTTCTTGGGTTGTCGCTTTAGCTTCTTCAAGCTCAATTCCAACACCTTTCTTGGGCTCAACACTCTTCTTTGTTATGCCTTCTTCTTCTCCTTTCCTTTTCTCTTGCTCTTCTTTCAGAGGCACTTCTTCAAGTTGCAGGCCTTCATCTTGGCCGATTTGCAGGGGCTCATCAATATTTTCTGCATCAATACCTATATCAATTTTCCCTTCCTCAGAGCGATTCTCCTTTGGGTTTTCCTCCTTGTTTATGTGCTCTTTGAGCTATTCTTCTTCAAGCTCTTGTTCGAAGGTCTCAACCTCATAATAATCATTGAACTTTTATGCATCTCCCTCCTTGGGCATTTTTTGCTCTTCCTCATCAAAGGCTACCTCATCTAAATCAACCTTTAATCCTCCCTCAGGATGTTCAAAGTAGTCATCCCAGTCAGAGTCCTCTGGATCTTCAACAATATCCTTTGTTGCTTCTTTAGGCTTCTCTGCACTAAGTCTCTCCATCTCTTCAGAAATTTGCATCTTATCCTCCATTTTAGGTGGCTCACTGGGAGGTGGAGGAAGAGGTAAGGTAGCAACAAGCTAGGCCATTATCGTTTTAACTTGAGGACTTAAGATTACCTCAAGGAGCTTGGATTGTGTTTTCTGCAAATATGCAGTGAAGGCATGCATTAGGGAGAGGGGCGCCATAGAGGTTGTTGGTAGAGATGGTGGAAGACTAGAAAGAGTTGGCAATGGAGGCGGGAGCGAGGGAGATGATAGTGGGAAAGCGGTGAAAGAGGAAGAATCCAACACCACCATGGGAGAAGTTGGGGAAGTGGAGGTGAGGTGGACATAAATTTCCACAACAGGTGGGGATGAGATGAGAAATGATTGAGGAGTGGAAGGGGATGTTGCAGTGGCAGCAGCTTATGGGAGAGCAGAGGTGGTGGGCGGTGGTGAGTGAGGTCGTTCAACTTCTTTCTCATCCTTGTGCGGAGATCCTTCCTCTTGAATGGTAGGCATTTCGAGAATAAAGGTTCCCACTCTTTTCAATTTATTTGGTGGCTTCCACCCTTCCATTGATTTCCTGGAGTAAACTTTATGTTTTGACTTCTGCTCAGATTTAGCTTTTCTCTTCCTTGACCTAGTGATAGGTGGTGACTTAGGAGCCTCACCTAATGGTCCTACAGTGACGCCACTATCTGTTTCACTCTCAATCTCATCTTCGAGCTCCTCATAAGTTAGATCTATGCCTTGTTCATGCAGCTGGGCTATTTTTTCATCTATCCATTGCTTGGTTCTTTGCTCTATAGGATGGGTGATAATATCCAAGTCTGTGACCTCTGGTTCATTCCAGTCAATAACAGGTAGTGGTAATTTAACTAGAGCATTATATTTTTCATCTAGAACATTGTCATCTTTGACAATTTATTTTGGGATTGGATATAAGTTAATGGCCTTCACAAACTGGGTGACCATTCTCATGTAGTTCCGCCTTCTGACTTCACGATTGTCATCATAGTTTTCCCATAAATATTCTATATGCGGCCTATGAGCATACTACCTTCCAACCTATTTCTTTAATTTCTCGAGAGGGTCCAAGCCTCCTCTCTCTCTATGTAACTCCATGTTATATTCCACAAGCTCCTTTTTAGAGTACTCTACATAAGGGATGGTAAGCCAAGAGTACATTGCCTGTCCAAATGTGAGGGGATATGGGACCGCGGCATGGTGTTTGTTGTGCAACAAAGTGTGTGCAGTCTAAAGCTGTCGAGTGATCTCTAGCAAGATAATTCTATCATTTGGGTAACGGGGCATATGGTAGGGTCTTCTTGAGAACATTTCTACCCTAATATATGTAAACTTAGGGAATTGGATAAACCAATACCCAAAACCTTTCACTATTTCTTTAGCACTGTGTGACATTCTCCTGTAAAAATCTCCTCCCAAAGCACGAATGATATGCCCGATGAAGGCATCGTTGAATCTCCTATAGTCTTTCTTGAAGTTTCGGTATTGAAGTCGAGGGTAGCAATCATACAACCTAAGTTGACACTTTTTTGTTCCCAATGTCCCAATGCAATCCAATCCTTTATACGGGAACTTAACTACTAAGAGGTAGACTAGATAAGATGTCATGTAGAATTCTGAGGTCTTCTTTACTGCTACAAATTGATTGTGCAAGTTTTCACTTATCATTTTAGCCCAGTGGAACTTGGCCTTGCCTTGGAGAATCTCCTCTATGAAATAAAGCATCCACTCCTCAAAGAGTGACAAAGTGGGAAGGCCCATTACTCTGCTTAGAAGTGTGACTAATTCATTAGCTTCTTCTACAAAATCACTTATGTATAGTGTTTGAGGCACCTTTTTAGCACTTCCCCTCTTTTCTTTTAGCCATGTCTGGTTGATGGTCTTTTGCAACCAATAGGATCTTCTTGCCATATTTTCAGGGCAAATCCCTTTTCAACTTCCTCCATTTCATCAAACACGAGAATGCCAAATGTTTTTCTGATAGGTTGGGGAGATAGGTCTTCTAGTACTCTTCCATCCCCAGTGACTATCCTTGTGTTCTAACCATCATAGAATTCCTAACAAGCAAAAACTAATTCTAGATCCACTAGAGCGAGAGGGAAACCTACTGCCTTTACAAGTCCACTTTTCTTGATTCTCAAGGCTTCCTCTACTTTTGGGTCAACCATGAACCTTTGTCTAAACTCATCGATGCTAACATGCCCTATATCAGTGTCAGACTTTGTCCCAACTGGACATGATCTTTGAGGTGCACTCGACCACATGAAACTTGTACTTCATCGGTGCTTTTTCTTCCTTCCCTCTTGGAGTCTTTGTTGGTTTCTTCCTTTGTTTTCTCCACTGGCTTCTCAACAAGGTCCATAAATTCTGCACACAAGAGGTATAGTAGGTGTTTTGATAGATTAGGAGGGAAAATATTAGTTAAACCACACAAACATGTCATCAAGCACATCCACATACCCTTAAAATATCATTACATCCATCAAAGTTTGTCATTTTAAGCTCATTGGTGAGTTTTCCAGAAATGCAGGTTTGGGGGTGTGAGTTTCCGCCTCGCAGAAGCCGTTAGAGAAAAAGTTGTAAGGAACGACGTAGGGAGGACGAAATTCCACAAACGAACACCTGATGGAAAATTTTTGCATGCTTTGATTTTCGAGCAAATTTTGCATGAATTCATTGGGAATGTGTGCAAATTTGTGATGAGGGAACTTGGAGTTGTTTTCTTTCATTTGATTAGTCTTTTGAGTCAATGCAAAATTTTGTGATGTGAAATCCATGAGGTGGAAGGCCGTTGGAATATTGCCGCAAAGAATGGCCCTAGGTGGACATTAGGTGGCGTGTCGCAAGTGAAGTTTCGCATGGTAGAATCTACAAGGATTCATGACTCGGTCAATTTCATCTAAAATACCTTGAGCACGTGAAGGAGGTGATTCTTAGTCATTTTTCTTGAAAGTCTTGTCACTTTGTAGAATTTGGAATTTGAAAGTGTAGAAACCGTGCGGTGGGTGGTCATGGAGTCTTTTCCCTTAGAGAGTGGATTTGGATAAGCATCATTCTATGAGGGGTGGCCCGCATGATGGGACCTACAAAGGGAATTGACTTAATATTTTCATCATTTGTGCCCAAAGTCATGTTTAGGCAGTCGGGAGTGCGCGTCTTGCAAGGCGAAAGGATGTAAGAGCTATGTCATTAGGAATGACACTAACAAGGTGGAGCTCCACACGAAGCAACCTGCAAGCCAAAATTTGTGGTGACACTTCCATAAGGCCTTGTTGACTTGGTCACTTTGTCATTTTTGAGTTTAAGTGTTGGGCTTATGGAAGTAATGGGTGAATGGAACGCACAGAAAGGAGTCGTTAGGAAATTACCATTAGTTATGACCAAGGCAATAATTTTTTTATTGATGGTGGCCCACAAAGGTGCTTTGAATTGATTTCTTTATTATTTGAGTATGAGGCCAACACTAGTGGATCTAGAGAGAGTAGGATCCAACCAATGAGAGGACACACATGCCTCACCATGAACCAATGACCGTGTAGGAACGTATTTCTTACAACGGCAACTCGCATTAGCAGACCCACAACAAAATCTTACCTTGACCATTTGAACACTCGAGTTTAAGTTTGAAACTCCCAGTAGTGAGTAGTGTGGGGTTCACATAGCACGGGTACGTAAGGACTCAACCATTGGTGGTGACCAAGATGAATTGGAGTTGCGCATGCGGGGACTCGTCAGGGTGAATCCACAAATTTCTTAGTTTTCAATAGGTTGGGTGAGGGGAAACTCAAGATAGAAGGTCATGCTTCGCTGGCCATTAGTCACAGCCATGGGGAACTAGATTCCCACAAACAGGATCCCACAAACCTCTGATGTTCATTGGGTACTCTCATTCGGCAAGCGATTGAAGGTTTAATTATGGGAATCAACAAAGCGAGGGTTTCAATTAGTTTGGGTCGATTGAAATGGCATTCCCATGGGCAGGATCCTTTAATCGAGAGAGCCACGAAGAATAGTCTGAGGGTTCATAGGTATAACCCCAGGGTTTTTAATTTAAATATGCAAGTTTCAATCTTGTTTACGCTTCTGAACCCCTTAAGCAAATGATTTTAAAACACAAAGGCCAAGGCTTAAGAATGTATCTTAATCACTTGTATGGAGGAAACAACTATCGATGGGGTCTTTAAATCCTTTTGTGCGCACGCTTCTCCTTCTTTCTCTTGAATTTGAAAACTGTGAATGAAAATGATAGCTCAGGGGCAACATATTTATAGGTAAACCTGCCATTAATTGCAACATTAATTGCGGGTACAACGAGGTGCAGATTGGTGGAGTTGCGGAAACCTGATGGTCAAAAGATGTCAGATCGAAGGTCATCAAAATTTTTTGATGCAGGATCCATGTTGCGGGCGGATCGGGGGGGAATGTCACAAGGAATGGAAAAATAGAGGCAGAAACCTGCAATGGTGGACCCGCAAAAGGTGAAGGATGAGGCAACCCTTGAAGGACAAAAACCCGCAAGTCAAATTCAGCAAAATCCTGAAAAATTGGTGAAACTTAGGTGAATGAGTTTGGTTAATATGAATTTAGCAAATTTTAAGGCATGTGACCATTTTAAGTTCAAAATAGGGGTAGAAAAACTAAGGCAAAGGAATACTGACCTAAAAAAAGTGAAACGAAAAGAGGGGGTCCCTGGTCCGAACGGGGTGTGTGTGCAATAGGCACAGAAAATGGCAACTCTACTAGGAGAACACTCTTAAGCATTCCAAGGATAAGGATTCATCTGAAACCTAGAATCTCTGATTTTGTAGACCAAAAATAGGCATCACCAAAAAAAATTTGAGGCTTCAAAGGAGAACAAAATCCTTAATTGAATTAGGTCACGATATACCTTAGAAGTGTGTGTGTAGTGAGTTCATTCCCCTCCCTCATAAACCATGGAGGATAGTGACCAATCATCTAGGGAAAGCTACATAGGTAATCTAACTCCAAAAGTAACTTGGACATTGCTTCATTGTCAGTTAGGTGTCTATAGCCTTGACAGAGTTATCACTGCAATCCCTTTGAACATTGCTTTATTGCCATCCAGCCATCCAAATCCCCAATAGAGTTTCTCGTACACCCACATAGTTTCTTGTTTTTAAATATTTCATTTTTCTTTTCTTGCTTTCTTTTATATTTTCCTTTTAATACCCTTTTGCTCAATTATATAAGCAATGAAGCTTATAGTGGGTTTGGAGATCACAGTGGTCACTGGAGAAGATTTAAGATTTTTCACTTGCCAAGGCTTCACGATAACTACCTTATAGTCCATTAGAAGTATTTAAAATGTACATTATGTGAATTCTGAGATAAATGTAAGAGGATTCAAATAAGGGTTCTACTCTGAGTCAAGCCAAAGTTCAAGTGAAGATACCTGATTCATGGAAGCAAGCAAAAATTATTGGTAACTCATGAAGAATTATCCATGGAAAAAAAGGGAATGTGCAGTGAAGTGGGCCCTTTGAGCAGGCCAAGCACAACCATCACATCAAGACTAAAAAACAACCTCAACAAAAACAAGGGCCAACAAAATAAGTGAAAGTAAAGCAAAGAAAAATAGAAAGCAAAAGACCTACTCTAACTATGTACAAGGGTGAGCTTGAATACCTCAGGTGAGGAAATAATGCTTAAGGTATTGCCCATTGACTAGCAATGAGACATCTTCTCCAGTGAGCATTTTTAGACAGAAGGCATTATCTCCTAGAAATTTTGAAATCTAAAAGGAGCCAAGCCAAAGCTTGTCGAATTTTTCATGTCCCCCTTTCTTCTCATGGGCTTTGTCCTAGCATAACACTAGGTCCACAACTCTAAAGGCCTTGACCTTGGATTTTCGATCAAACCATCTCTTGACTATGCCTTGATGTTTGGAAAAAAATTCTATGGCTTCATCACGTACTTCCTCTAGATGGAGGAGCTTAGCTAGGCAAGCTTCAAGACATTCTCCCTCATAATAGGTATAGAAAAATTGCAATGTTGGGATCTTGAGGTGGATTGGGAAAATAGGTTCCAAACCATAAATGAGGTGGAATGGGGAAGTCCCTAAGGCTACCTTATGCCAGGTATAAGATTCCCATAGAGAAAACCGCAACTGGGTGTACCAGCCCTTCGAGTTCTTATCTAGCAATTTGTGTATGACAGTCAACAAGTTCTTATTTGTGGATTCAACTAATCTGTTACCTTGGGGGTAGTAATTTAATGAAAATTTTAGCACAATCCCATAATCAAAAGCCCAACTTGCAAACTTAAGGGAAGCAAATGAAGGACCATTATCACAGACTAATGCAAATGGGCATCTAAAGAGATTGATAATAAAGCTTTCAAGAAAATTAGTTACTACCTCAGTTGTGCATTGTCTACAAGAAATTGCTTCTGTCTATCTAGTACAGTAATCAGTTGCAGTTAGAATGTACCTATAACCTATAGAAGATGGTGGGTTTACCGGACCAATGAAGTCGAGTCCCCACTGAGCAAAAGGCCTTACCTTAGCAACTAGCTAAATTAGAGAAACAACATACCTCTCCCTGGTAGCAACAGTCTAGCAAACATGACATGATTGGATGTGATTGTAAGCATCTTTGAATAGGGTTGGCCAGTAATATCCAGCTCACAAAATCTGATGGGCTTTCGAAGGGCCAGATCCATGTCCCATTCCAAATTTGTCATTGAATTCTTTTAGCACTTCAGTTGCTTCTGCCTTCCCTAGGAATCTAAGGTAGATCCCTTCGTGATTCCTTTTATATAACATGGATTCTTTTAGCATATAACTATTACTTTTCAGCTTCAGAGCTTATTTTTGGACTCCTTGCAAATGTTGTAGACACTTATTATTCAACAAATAGTACATAATGTTATCATACCATTCATCGGGAGAAATTTCCTCCAAGTGGTACTGTTGAACAATGAGCTTTAGTTCTGTTTCTTCCATTGTGCGGGTGATATCTTTCCCTCAAACTAGCTTCATCGGTTGAATCTCCATGTCATACTCTAGTAGTAATGTTACCCATTTTTCTCTTCTTTCTCCTGGTTCATTTTGCATCAATAATATCTTAACAACAAGGTCTAGAACAATGGTGAACACTTTGTTTCTGAGAAAGTAATTCCTGAATTTCTTGACTCCATGCACTTAGGCATATGCATGTTTCTCAACATTATGGTAATTTAGTTTAGCATTCTTTAGTGGGGAACTCATAAAGGTAATAGGATGATCACTCCCTTCATCATCCTTATGTATTAACATGTTGACACATGAGTGGTATGAAGCAAATGAATAGATATAGAAGGGCTTAGAATAATTTGGGTTGACCAACACAGGGGCATCTGCAATGACCCTCTTTATATCTACAAAATCCTATTAGCTTCTGGCATCCACTCTACTTTAGCATCTTGCTTGAGCATTGCATTCAACAACTTTACTATTTTTGCAAACCCTGTGATGAATTTCTTGACAAAGTTGATATTTCCAAAGAAGGATTTCATTTCTTTTTTTCTTCTAGGAGGCTGAATCTTTAATATGGCTTGAATACGCTTTGGATGTATTGATATACCTTTTTCTAAAATTACATGTCCTAGCAATTTTCCTTTTGCTACCCCAAATATGCACTTCTTTGGGTTCAACGAAATGCCAAATTCTCTGCACTTCTGGAACACCTTACATAGATCAGAGATGTGGTCCCCTCTCTTCTTTAAGAATAGTGTAAGATCATCCATATAGATGATGATACATTTACCAATGAGGTCCTTGAAAGCTATATCCATAACACGATGAAATGTCGTACCTACGTTAATCAACCCAAATGACATTCTTTTTAATGTGAATGTTCCCCATTTTGTGGTGAAAACTGTCTTGTGCCTGTCTTTGTATTGCACCATCACTTGATTGTACCCTGAGTAGCCATCAAGAAATGAAATCATTTGTGAACCATATACTATTTGCAACACTTCATCCAATGAGGGCACATGATAGTTATCTTTCTCAGAAGCTCTCTTCAATTTCCTAAAATCCACACATAATCTGATTTATCCATTTTTCTTTCTGATCATAACCAAATTAGCCACCCATGTGGAATGTCTAACAAGAAAAATGATACGGGTTGAAAGCAAATTTTGTACTTCTTTGAATATAATAGGTTCTAGCAATGCATTAAATGGGTGTTGTCACTACCTAAAGGGTTTTACATTGGGTTTGAGGGGAATGGTATGAGTGATGATTGAAGTATCATAATTTTTGAGGTCTTGATATCCCCAAGCTATGACATCATGATAAGTATGCAGGGAATCAATGATTCCTTTCCTTTCTTCTGGGGTGTCGACCTTACCAATAAATAAATTCTTATCATTTTTTGGAGTACCCAAATTATGAGCATCACACTGATTTTCTATGGATTCCTTCTTAGTTTGTTGATCCTAATCCCTTATGTGGTCTAGGTTGAATACCCTTTCTAACTGAACCATACCCCTAGGTATTGTGTTGCTTTTCAAATTGATAACTGTTGATGTGTGTTTTGTGCACTTCTCAACATAGGTAATGCATAGGTGCATCACCTCTCTTGAAAGACAATCTTCCACAATCAGATTGTGGAACACTATCCCAAGGTCTCTAATGTTAGGTCTTGACAGTGCTTGGAATATCTTAGTTGATTCATGTGATTTGTTGGAATCACAAGGTGGACTTACAGATGAGTTACAAAGCATGGGAAGTTGGGTTTGCAAATGCAGTTTCAAAGTGTTGAAGCGAATGAACAGTGGTTGTCCACTCAAAACAACAAGCTGAAACTCATTAAGTTCATCTGATTTAGCTTCATGGTGATGCTTTGGATCCTACTCTAACCAAGGACAAAGAAATAGAAAAAAGAGAAGGGTTAAGAAAGCTGTTATAATCCTAAGCTATGAATGAATAGTAACAATGGTGGCTGCTATAGTAGAAAAACTTTCCCAAACTGAGTTTTGCTTGACCAAGAGAAGCCTACAGCTACACAAAACCGGTGCAATCTTCTAAGGACTGCAAATTTTTAGATTTCACATGCACATCATGAACATGCAATTGAACTAGGTTGCAACAATGATAGAAAAAATCCTAGGCTAACTTTGCACAACAGCTTGTCATCAACAAGTGCTAAAAGTATGGGCTAAAAGCCCATCAAATACCATAACAACAATTTCCATTATCACTTCCATTCAATAATCTACAACTAAAACTAATATGGAAGGTAGAACCATGCATGCAAGATGAGCAAAATCAAAGAGAACATTCAAAAAATCATGCAATGTTGTCTTCTATTGCTGCAAATGCTTTTTACACCAGCTCTCCAACCCCTTAAAAATGAGGGGGAGACCCCTATTTATAGTTTTCCAAAGCCCAAATGAATGGCCAAGATTGATTTACAATGAATGGACCAAATTTTTTTACATTAGGGTTTCACCTACCCCTCAATATTCAGCAATTTAAAATACATCTTTTGTCTTTTCCCTATTTTGTCATCTAGTGCTCAAGTGTTGTAGCAGTTTTGTCATTTAGCTAATTGCCCTTTTACTATAGTTGAAACTACCTGAAAGTTTCCTTCTTCCCCTGATGGATTAGAAAAATTTCTCATCCAACTGAGTGCATCCTATTTGTATATTTGTATCGTCGTTAAATGGATCAAATGATCTGATGAGACAACTCTTGACGACTAGTGATCATTTGTTTGGAGGGAGGAAATAGCCGCTCCCCCCCACCACCTTCAAGGCCACCCTTTGAGGTTTTTTATTGACTTCCTTAGCATGGTCCTACTTCTATGAGGAAAGGTGGGCATAAAATGAATGGTGACAGGAGCTATGTGTTTTTCCTTATTCAACTTTCTCAATGGGCCTCCCTAACGGACCTGCGGTAGGTTTCTTGAATCATGTATACATGAAGTGTCGTAAGTGATTTCATACACAAATCAAGGACAATGTTAGTCAAATCTTGCAAAATACTTGTTAGATCCATTCATGCATCATCAAAAGATCATAATATTCATATTTGGAGCTCATTTGGACCACAAAAATAAATGCGGGTTCAAGGGTGCAAGAGCCAATGCAGACGACGAACGGAAAGCAAAAGGAAGGCAGACAACAGATGACGAAAAAAATTCTGCAAGGCCAGACTTGGAAGATTTGATGGAAGGCAAACGATGGATAGAAGGCAGAAGGAAGGTAGAAAATGAACGACAGACAATATTCCCCAAGGCTAGGCCCAGAAGCGTTGACGAAAGTTGGACGATGGACGAAAGGCAGAAAGAAGGTGGACAACGAACAAAAAACAACATTCCCGAAGGCCAGGCCCAGAAGCACCGACAGAAGTCAGATGATGGACAAAAGGTGGAAGGAAGGAGGACAATGAATGGCAGCCAACATTCCCCAAGGCCGGGCCTAGAAGCTCCAACAGAAGTCGGACAATAGACAGAAGGCGAAAGGAAGGCAGACAGCGAACAATAGACAACATTCTCCAAGGCCGGGCCCGAAACCATAGATGGAAGTCGGATGATGAACAAAAAAGAGAGATAGAAAGTGGTAGACAACATTCCCCAAGGTCGAGCCCGGAAGCACTGATGGAAGTCAGACGATGAATGAAAGGCGGAATGTGAACGACAAACAACATTCCCCAAGGTCGGGCCTAGAAGCGCCAATGAAAGTCAGACAACAGACAGAAGGTGGAAGGAAGGAAGATAGCAAATGGTGAACAACATTCCCCAAGGTTGGACCCAGAAGCACCAACGGAAGTTGGACGACGGACGGAAGGAGAAAGCAAGGCAGACAGCGAACGGTGGACAACATTCCCCAAGGTTGGGCCTAGAAGCGCCGACGGAAGTTGGATGATGGACGAAAGGTGGAAGGAAGGAAAATAATGAATGGTGGAAAACATTCACCAAGGTTGGCCCTAGAAGCGCTGACGAAATTCAGATGACAGATGGAAGGTGGAAGGAAGGCGGACAACGAACGACGAACCCGGAGGGACGAAGTCCTGGAATGAATTATTCTGCAACTTCCCAAAACTTAACAAAACCTTAGCAGTTCACTTAGGCATCACAAAAGAATCCCAAATCCATAGGAAACCTGTCCCCAAAGTCCAAAAATGACGGAAAACATGAAGCATGCAAGGTCGGGCCAAGTCAGTAGGAACATAGAAAAAGGTGGAAAAAGGAAGGGGGACTTTGTTTTTCCCCAGATTCGAATGCCCCAGGTAAAATGAAGGGAATAGAGCAATTTTTATAGGCCAATTTCCATTAATTTTATGCATTTATTTCTTTGTACGATGGACCTAGGTTAGGTGAGATGATTTTAAAACAGTCGTGGGATCGTCGGGGCGATGGGCGAAGGGAAACCCACATGGGCACTTCTGCGAAAGCAAAAGACTTGGCAAAATTTAGGTGCACAAATGAATTTGGTCAAGGAGTGTTTAATCATTTGAAGGCACATGACCAATTTGGACTTGGAAAAAGTGGCATGCAAAATGAGAAAGGAGCAAAGTAGCCCATCTGGAGTGAAAAGAGGGGGTCCCTGCCTACGGTGGAGCATGTGTGCAAAACATGTACAACAAATGGCGACTCGTTGGGGAAATGCTCCATAGCATTTTGATGACAAACTAAAATCACGAACCCAGAATCTCTAGTTTTGATCTTCGCACTAAGGAAAACAAGCCAAATGCTCAACCAAAGGATCAAAACCACTAGTTAACCCAACCTTTAGTATGCTAAAAATCCAAGTGTGTGCAATTGTGTTAATTCCCATCCTTCAATTGCTACAAGAACCAAATCTCAATCAAGTTAAGCTATGTAGTTTATTCTAACTCCAAAAGCATCTGGGACATTGCCTCACTGCCAGTCAGACATCTATAGCCCCGATGAGGTTGTCGTTGTGATTCTCTTGAACATTGCTCTACTTCCGCTGAGCATCCATAGCCCCGATAGAGTTGCTCAGATACCCCCAAAAAGTTGAATTTTCTCTTTCTTTTAATTTTCAATGCTTTCTTTCTTTTCTTTCTTTTTATTTTTTCTCTTTTCAGTTATTTTATTTCAACCTGCAATCAATGAAGCTCGCAATCAGGGTTGAGAATCACAGTGGCATTGAAGTAGAATGTTATATTTTTCACTTAACTGGACCTCACAAAGGACCTACAGTGACCTCTAGATTCTTAAAGTGTGTAAAAGATATAAGATTTAAAAATACATCAAAGTCAGACTAAGCCAACAACTTATCCTCTTTGAATCAAACACTAAGATCACTTGACACTAACAAAAGATCTGCACCATCCACTCTGAAAAATTGATTAGAGTTTAACAAAGAAATACATAGAACAACCCTAGACGATAAGGATGGTTGTTGTGCACATAGATATGCCCAGCTAAAAGTAGAGGAACCCCAAGCAAAGCAACAACAAAGCGAGAGCAACAAAAAAATCAAACAAAAAGAAAACAAAAACAAACGCCCAAACTAACCAAAGCAGGAAAACAAAAGCAAACAAAAAAGAAACTAATCTAAAGCAGCTAACCTATAGGAAACCAAACAAAAAAACAAAATAATGAAAGCGAGGTATTTATAGGAAACCTACACTACTCAAAATGAACTATATACAGAGATATTTACAGAGCACTATGTTTAGGCAAGGTGAGCTGACATCAACGCTCATTGGATTTTACAGTGCATGCACAATCAAATGGGTGATCATTATCATTCTTTAACCATGCAAAATTATCCTTACATTCCAAAAAAATAAATTCAAGGTTGCAACACTCAAGTTTAATCGCATAGTGAGGGAAAATCAGCAATTAAGGA